>JALPQI010014395.1:0-30924 GCA_025490895.1 Thaumatotibia leucotreta | reverse complement strand
TAGTCCCACGGTAAGCTCAATTAAGGCTTGTGATGTGGGTACCAAGCGACGATATATATAATAGATAGATACATATAGATACTTACATACATAGACAGCCATGACCAAGGAACAAATATTTGTGATAAATAAATACATATTGCCATTTTTATGTGCAATATGCAACTATAAAGCTGTATTGACCTATTATCACATGGAAAATCTCAAGGAATTATGAAAATCGATTCACATATTTGTGTCCTAGCTATCGGAATTCGTGAAACTTGTTTTTAAGAAGACCAGACCCGGTTTGCCTCTCGTTGCGTAACGTTGCGAAAGGCGAATCTTCAAGTGTGTCGGGTCCCGAGATATTTTCTTAACGACATCGACAGACATACGACCAATACCTACAGGGTGTAATCGATAACTGTTTACAGGCCATAATTCCGTAAATATGAGAGATATCAGAAAAACTTTAACTGATATCGAAAGTGCATTACCCAACGAGTAAAATTACACTAATAACTTTTTTTGAAATAAAGTCAAAAATATCTCTAATAACTTCAAACCCTCTAATACATTTAGTACGTAACCATTCATTCAAAGACTAGTTTAATACGAATATTTTTTTCATTTAAGAATAAATGTTACATTAATTATTTCATAAACGGTAGTATTATTATTTTATTACAATAAATTTGTTCAAATAACGAATCTCTATCAGTTTTATTTCTTACGACACCCGACATTCTTTAAGGCTGTAAGTCGTCATACAAAATGTATGGGAGTGTTTTAACTTAGTATTTTTAATATTACTTCATCTATTTACAAAAAGTTGTTAATGTAATTTTACTTGTTGGGTAACATACTTTCGATATCAGTAAATGTTTTCTGATATTTCTAATATTTACGGAATTATGGCCTATAAACACTTATCGATTACACCCTGTAGGTACAACATGGACGTCTAACGCCAGCTCAAAAATACCTCCAAAAACAATTCAATTGTGCCAAGATGGGCAGGACATAGCGCTTTTCTTAACACCGCGCATATTTCGGCGCAATATCTTTGACAAATGTTTATAGAATATCGCCAATCAAAACTTTGATAGACCAATCACAACAATTTTAAATGGCGGTTTAAGTTTTTTAGGCTGATATTGAAATTTATTCCCGTAATGCATTGAAGAGGGGGTGACGCTTGTCAACTAAAATTCAGGACCGTTTTTGAAAGGCAATTTAGTATGACGTGCGGCTTCCATGTTTTATTTGTTCGTAGTGGCCATGTAGTGGCACACGAATGAAATGTAGCCGTACCATGACTTTACGATACTTGCAATTTTTTTTTGCATTCATCTGGTGCACGGTGTAAAGCAACCAGTAGCCATGACATTGCATGTATCGTTTGTTAGGTTTTCTGCTTCATCAGCCTATCTCAGTCCACTGCTGGACGTAGGCCTCTCCTATTAACTATACTATGCATAAAGACGCATTAGGAGGTAAATGCCCATAATATCACGCTGGGCAAACGGATGGGCGATCGCAGTAATGTGTCCACTATGATGATGCTGCTGCCCATCATCAATCTTGTAGAATGGTCCAGTGAAAATTTAATCCCTTAGTCGACTCTTACGACACCCGCAGGAGGAGTTGGAGTGGTGACAAATGTATTCTTACTGCCGTCACCACACGGCACCTGATTCTGATGGTCTTAAGAATGTGTACATAAGATCAAAAGGGACAAACAATTATTAGCGGCTTGCTAAGTTAGCAGACGTTTATGAATAAGGGGGTTCGTATTTACGTAAAAATAAAACTTCGAACGTGTCGCGATATTTATCGATACTTAATTGCGCAATTTAAGAAAAAAAATACGAATAACAGACTTAATGGTATTCTCTACCCGTCAACCATTGGATTAAACAGAATATGTGTCAAAGACAAAAAAATATTATTGTAATTCAGTCATATTTGTTTCCATTTTTGTCGCATTCTATTGGCGGACGGTATTCAAATGTGATAAAAAACATGAAATATTCTGTCACATAACAGAATTTGTAATGCCATTTATATTGTAAAATATACTCTTATCATCTCGAATATAAAACAGCTATATAAATAAGTTTTACATACATATTTTTGACTGCAATGTCATAGCCAAAAATATTGCAAAATTTGTCAACACAAGAACAAGCAAATATGTGATAAATTTGACCACTTTGACTGATTTGATCTCAACATGTCTCCAATAAATCTAAATTAATACGTTCTTATATCACTTTCGTTATTATGTAAACGGATTACATGTCCGGTGCTTAAGCAAACTGTCAAATACTGTCAATGCAATTTGTTACTGTTATCTGAGTTATACAATATGTTTGTGTGACCATGTGGTGAAATAAGATGAAGGGCTACAGGGTCAATCAACGCCCCCTATTATACGATTTCTTGAATAACCTAATTATTTTCAACATAGACGTAGGTAGGTAAAGTCCATTTCAAATACGAAGGCCCGATTCCACTTGACAAAGTCATTAGGCGTCAACGATAGGATCAGTGATAACAAAAGATACCTGGCCAGACCCTTTTGTAGCGTGATATTTTTTGCATTTTCATTGAAAAACACGAGTAGAAAGTCATTTTTAGCTAATATGTATGTATTAGTATTATTAAGTATATATTAGTATATTACTTAGTATATAATAAGGAAATACAGTGATTTACATTGTTTTAATTCATGAAGTATACCTAGTTGAGACTGTTAAATGCATTTTTCAATAAAAAGATACTGCAAGATTGTTTACATTTAGTTAAATAGCTAATCAAACATAGTTCAGTAGGTACCTATAATTCCATAGCAACTTGAAATGAGTAGGTACCACGCCATATCCGCAAAAAGTAAATACAAATTTTCTTGCTCGTCTTATTTCGATGATTTAGGGTCAACTTGTATATTTGTTTTTTTTTTCTGTGTAAACAAAATAATTAATAATCACGAAATTTAAAATTTAAAAAACCGATTTCTACAAGATCCCCGATTTGTTTCCATCATTGGTTTCCTCAAATCCTACTTTCTGAATGCAAATTCTTGTAAATGAATGAAAATTACCAAAAGCGCCATACATGTACCTATGACATTTGAAGAGATCCCTCGATTTATCCAAAATCCCATCATCAGACCGCAACTTGGTGACAACGGGACCATATTATCTTCTGCTAGGTACTTTTTACGAATAAAAGCATATTGTCATTAAGTAGGTACTTTTTTCCTAAAATTTAAAATTGTTATAGCAAGTTATCTATTGTTTCGTATACAAATTAAAACAGAATACTTATCTCCTAGCAACCCAGCGTAGACACTGTAGGATTATTTGGTGTTATAAAGTTTAAATAAATACATTCGAATACACTTATCCAATTTTAGTGAAACTAAACAAATAAAAAAAATCCCCGCCACGGACGTTGTTGATTCTAGTATTTTGTCTTTGGTATACGACGTCTAATGTATTTAAAAACACGCATATCATTCACGTGTAGGCGTAGTTTTTTAAAGTAATTTATAAAACTAGCTTTAATTTAAAAATAGACAAATTTATGTCTTCATTGATTACACGATAGCACAACTTGGTACCAGACTCAAAAGGAATAAATCAGAACGGAATACATTTATTTAGCTTAAAAATTCCAATCTGAAATCCGTATCACGTGCCAGTGTCAAAGACAGCAGTTTCCAAGTTAGATTTTTGGTCCAATGACACATAAAAACTTGATCTAAATAAATCATTCGGTATGTTTTATTCATCTATTGTTAGGGTTCATCTATTTTAATTTTTACTTATTTCAAGGTTTTTTTTTAGCTTTTTAATCTTTATCAGCCTCCGTAGCCTAGTTGGTACTTGGTAGTGACTCTGCCTACTAAGCTAGAGGTTCCGGGTTTGAATCCCGGCGAGAACAATATTTGTGTATTTATTTATCACAAATATTTGTTCCTTGGTCATGGCTGTCTCAAGCCTTAATTGAGCTTACCGTCAAATTCTGTAAAATGTCCCATGATAAAAAAAATCTGCTTTAACGTGCTGGTTTATAAAGACTGATTTACTAGGTAATTTAATTCATACAATTACGTAATATTGCCGTGTCTTACGATCACAAGATAGTAAACTTTATCGAATAAGATTCACACATATTAAATTTACACTCTGTATTCCTCGATCCACTTTAGAATAAAAAAGTTTTTAAAATAAGGGGTACTCTTATTATATACGTCTTGGTGAAGAAACAGTAATTTAAATTATAAAAGCATGTTTAGTTAGAATTCCCTAAATTCCACAGATGTCATATATACCATAGATCAAGCAAACGTATCTACTTAGCGTGTCAAATGAACTCAGTGAAATCCACTGAGTTGTCCGTCTAATCGCAGCTTGCTGCTTTCGGGCGTCAAATTTCATAAGTTGAAGTGAACAAAAACATTAATAATGCCTCCTTAAGTAATATTAATTGCAACAACACAAAAAATATGAATACTCAAGGGCCTGAGACATATTTAAAATCATAGGCAAGTAACAACTTCAGTACAAAATCTGACACGCTCGGCCGCCATACAAATGAATGAACTTGTTTCTTCTATCCAAATCTAATTCTGTGCTAAATTCAGTGTCAGCCATATCTTATTGTATCCTACTGTATATGTTATGGGGGGGGTTTTGCCATAATCGTCACGCTTGGCAGGCGGGTTGGCGATCGCAGTTTTGTACACCGCATTACAGGGATGCTGCTGCCCATCCACCGGTGGTTTCCTGGGGGAGGCTTATGTCCAGCAGTGGACGTCAATTGGCTGATGATGATGATGATGATGATGTATATAAGTACTAGGGTGCTTCTTATTTTTGCAATTTTATAGGATGTTCGAACCAATAAAGGAGCTCTTTGCTCTCCCGATTGCAATTTTCTATGGGGCATTCTCTCATTTTGTTATTTGATTAGATGATTAGATAAACCATAGTTGTATGTTTTTCAATTATTATAAACAAAAATTTGTGGTCGCTACCGAAGTAATAAAAAACCGACTAATCATTTTGCCTATCTTGAACTCGATGGATGCCCCATAGAAAATTGCCATCGGGAGAGCAAAGAACTTCTTTATTGGTTCGAATATCTTTCAAAATTGCAAAAATAAGAAGCACCTTTAATATAATACAAAATTAAATTATGTTGAAGAAATCACTGTATCAGAATGAATATATTCAAGGGCAAGGGTCTACAAAAAATATAGTTCTACCTAGTAGGACCTAGATAATGTCAATAAACTCCAAAAATAGCCATCACGAAACTGAAACAAATCCCACCTCGTGTCTACCTCTTAATGTTTTGATACTCCACTAACCATGAATTTTTAATTCTTACCATAAATATTAAGGAAAAATCCCAACAAATGTGCTGTCATTTTTAAAACTCGCACTTTGCCGCTGTCGAAACCCATTCGGCTATTAAGTCTTGAATAAATTTACAATAATTGTGAATCCGGGTTGCCATGACGCGGGCAGACGAAGTGTGAATCTATGACTTCTCTGTGATGCGTGTGAATACTGTGAATACAGGGTGCTCGCGAGGAACCCGCAAGGTTTTAATGCTGAATTCCTGAGCATATTTAGCCTCCTGAGGCCTAGTGACGTTACTTACATCAACCGAATTTTAACTTTGACGCTATATCTATAAAGTCAAAATGTTATATAATTAATGTTATATAAAATTTCCTGGATTCGGCTTGGTTCCAGAGATATAACCTTTTTTCGGAAAAAGTTTTTCGACGTAACTCGTCATAAAACTTTTTTTTTATTACAATGCTACCACAATGTGTTCTAATATTACCACACCTTTTGCCTGACGATCAAAAAATAAGAATAAACTTGACGATAAACCCTGTCCCTGAAAAAAAAACATTTAAAAAAATAATTTTAACAAATTGTTGTTATGATAATAAGTATTGGAAAAATTGGAAATGTTAAAAAGCCTAAAAAAAAGAAAATTTTTTTTTGTGGAATTTGGCATTAGGTTTCATGATATTTTTTGTTTATTTTAATGTCTAGAATGCATAGTTAAAATCATGCGGTTTCTTCGCGAACACCCTGTATATCGTCGGCTGACAAGCAAAACTCACTAAGTAACAAAGACCTACTTGAAATAAAGCTCCTATCTCAGTTCTGATTTAATACTGACATACGAGGTTGCTAAAGTAGTGACAGTTTTTATAGTGAATTTGGCTTGTCAGCCGATGATGTTCACGAAAGATTATTTATTTATTTAAAAAAATAAACACTATATTATAAAATATTATACCTCCCATGTTTTTAAGAATGCTTCAATAATAAAAAATAGAGGTTTTAAAAATGTGACAAACACCTACTGACGTCAACGTAAAATTGTTTTCACATCCTATTAAAACAAGTTAGCTAGGTATGCGAAAAGAGCAATTTGATAAGCTCTTCTATTATACAATGTAATAAACACCCAAACCAATATTAATCATACCTATTAAATATTTACTAATAAAATTGGGCTTCCTTTGATGACATCGTATTTATCATAAACTTTTTGGCAATATTCCCCACAGAGATGGGCAAAAAGTAATTTGATTACTTCTGTAAATTACATTTGTATGTATACTTTTTAATCGAGATTACAAATTGGAATCGGATGGGGTACCGGATTACTTTGTACTACTCAATATTGAATTTTATACATTTTTTTGGACTTTCATGAGCATCAGCTTCATACATTATATCAATCATAATATAATTGCAGATATATTGAAAGTGGTATGGTTTTTTTTATTTAAAATGAACACCTATCTGTTTATATACAAAATTGTTTTGCATGCCGTGTTTACCTGCAAGTGATTGCGACACCGTTCCTGGAATGTATTAGCAAATAAGTTACAAATGCATTGATGTCAACAATTGTTGGTGAACCTTAATAAATAAAATGAAATAAAATATAAAATTACTTTTGACCAACTCTCATCCTCCATAAATAAAAGTTTGCCTAAGCAACAGATTTTTCAATTATAATTTATTTGCACGTAGGTACTAAAACCAGCTTTCATTACTAGCCATTAGCCGAGGTAATGATTCCCCAAGTTTTTTTAGCTGACATACATACAATTAGAAATAAAATGTAGCTAGCCAAAACTCGTTTTAACGAGAAACTTAGTTTAATATTGTAATTAATCTGGGTAATTCTTTCTTACTTTAGTTTTTATCTCTAGGTAGCTACATAATTTCCGCTTCTAAAATAATATTTATTATGCTTAGTCACGCTACAGATCTACATTGTTAGCCTTATATAATGAATTTAAAGAGCAGTTAAGAGCGCTTTATGTTGTTACGTAATTTGCATAAAGTTTTTTGTGAAGCTGTAGATCTAAATAAAACTATGAAAACGGATAAACTCGCGTATATTAACTAGTTTTAACTTCATTCCGACGTTTCGAACACTTTACAGGGTTCGTGGTCTGCGGATGATGATGTAAAGTGTTCGAAACGTCGGAATGTAGTTCAAATTAGTTAATAAACGCGAGTTTATTCGTTTTCATAGTTTTATTTCATGTGTGATCCTCGCGGTAACCGAAGAAAATATTCTGTGATCTAAGTTAAAAGTTAATCTAAGTTTTTACTTAATATTTTTTATTAAATATTAAGTAAAAACAGACTTGTATCTCTTTACAGGCACGTGAAAGATATTTTTTTTGTGATACAGTGGGGAAAATCTACCTGCACCCTGCTTACGAATTTTATTGTGGTTCATCATTTATTTTTAAAATATCAGTAATGTTTTGGGAGATTTTTTATATTATTTATTAGTGAGAACTGGTATACAATATAAAAAGCATAAATGGGTCAAACTTAAAATCATGTTACGAGTCTTTCCGGTGGACATTTTAAAAGTTAAGGGCTATGAGAGTTAATTTTCTTATTAAGCCCTGTTTGTAATTTAAAGGCACTCCTTTCCTATTGAATTGTATATAAAAATCACGACTACACTCCTACCAGTTGCTTACTATTGGCCACGCACTATTTATTTTTCTTTCCTGTGGTCGTTAGTTAACAGCCTGTGGACAGGTAGTAATGATTTTTATCATACAAAGCAATGGAAAAGGAGGACGTCTTAATGAAGATTAGACTTTCATAAGAAAATAAAGCTTTATAGGCCTTAACTTTTAGATTGTCCACCGGAAAGACTCCGAACATGGGTTTGCGTTTGACCCAAATACACATTTAATGTAATCTATTATTCTATCATAGTAAAGCGGAAAATAAATAAAAAAATATTATAAAACGTATAAATACACATTTAATATAATCTATTATTTGATCATAGTATAGCGGGCGCAAAAACGAAGAATAGAAAACTGTACAACCAAAAACAATATCATTACCATACAATCTCAACGTTATCGAAATTACATAAACATATCATCAGTCATGAAAATATAATTTAAAAGGCTTCTATAACACGATAGGCAAGGCGTGGCAGCCGTTTGACCTCCCAACTAATCAACATGAATATACCCATCAAACTGAGATAAGGACACTGTCTACCTACAGATTCCGTCTCTATTGTATTCGCAAATTTCTAATATAACACAAGGCTATTGGATGCTAAGTATACAGATTAGAAACAGACTTAGGATAGGATGCCTATAAATGGATTGCGTAGGTTGAAGGCCAGAGAGATGATAGAGATGAGCATTTATCGGTTGGTCGAGTTTAAAACGTTTTGGTTGTGCAAGCGAATGCTTGGTTCACAATAAAGTACTAAAAGGAGATTTAATAGGATTTTAATGGTAATAACCTCATATTTAGGTAATGTGATGCATACTAAGCTCAGAAATCTGTTATCTGAATTATTCAGCATATAATTATTTAATTTAGTATGAAAGACACATGTTGTCTAGATACACAATATGATAATATTATATTACTCGGGCATATAATACTGAGAAGCTTTGAACTAAAGTTAGAATTAAATACGATAAATCATAGCAAAACAGCCTATCATAGAAAAATTTACCTTCTATTTCTGCTATGACTTTTTATAAGAATATTTGATCAATAAATATTTTTTTTAACTTTCTTGGAAGGCAAGAAACGTGCTTATAATCTTAGCCTTAATTAATAACTGATAAATGTTTTAGACATTTCTTTCCGTTGACAGCTCACTTGAATATAATTTATAATTTTAATGTCATAAATATGTGATGACAGCTGTCACTAGTACGATAAGATATTAAAGCATTGAATGATGTAAAAAATGCGACAGTAGCTAGTTAAGTAGTTACGCATAGTAATCAAGCTAATATGTATTTCATTCGTAAGTAAAAATGAAAAAAAAAGTAAACAAATATGGCTGACTTTCCATGGCATTTGACATCTTTCACACATATCGTGAAACACGTTCGCAGATATATATTTTGAGTAAATACTAATAAATATCAATAATAAAGGTTTAAGATTTTAATTTGGCAATTTAACCAAGATTGTGTTCTGAACGTGCGTGATTATGGAATATTTTTTTAGATTTGCTTATTTTTTGTTTTCTGTTAAGGAATGCTATATATATAACTAACTCATCGTCTAATAATCGTCATTTTAAGATCTAATTTTCGACACTCTGCTGTCAACTTCATTACTCTATTCTAATATCGCTTACTGGGACTGTTCCGGCCTATGGCATCTCTGCGATAATATCTTTATTTTATTTGTTTCACGATAATTTTACAAAACTACCGGAAATATTGCCACGTATTATTGCCAAAAATATTTCAACATTTTTCTTCTATCGATTTCTCATTGATCTGAGGTACCGTACCAAGTGCTAAAATGAGTAACCGATATTCGTATAACAACACTATGCGAAAGTGACATAACGTCGCGTGGGCGGCTTTCAACCTAACACATGTTTGATTAAGATATTTGTATGACTCTGACATTTCATACGTGTGACATTTGACATTTTGACACGTTTTAGTCAATCGTGGTTAGAGGCCCTTTTTGGCTTATTTATTGCGTATGACTCAGACTATGGAATCTAAATAGTAAAACGCTTTTATGTTCAGTCGATGTAGGCAAATTGATATTAATGGTAAATACTGAATAATAATTATTAATGAAAAAACTGGCCAAGTGCGAGTTGGACTCACGCGCGAAGGGTTCCGTACCAGTATCAATTTATTATTAAAAAAATACAGTTAAATCAACTTACCTCAAAAACTATAGGAAATAATTTAATCAAACTAAAAATCGTTTATAGAGTTTATTAATGTGCATAACATATATTTTTTTTAGAATTTTATATCGCGCAGTTTAAAAAATAGAGGCGGGGACACATTTTTCAGACTTTGAGAGCTGATATCTCGAAAACGATTTGCTTAAATAAAAATAAGATTCATAAACCTCCATATCATTTTCAAAGACCTTTCTATTAATACCCCACACGCTTATATACAACTAAATTTTTTTTTCTATATCTCAGTTACATGTATGGAGGGCTCCCACCCCAATGGTTTTTTTACAATTTAGTATCATAATCCTGTAGCGGTTTATACAACACATGTCCTCACCAAATTTCGTTACTGTAGCATTTATAGTTTCCGAGTAAATCGGCTGTGACAGACGGACAGACGGACAGACGGACATGACGAATCTATAAGGGTTCCGTTTTTGTCATTTTGGCTACGGAACCCTAAAAACGATCGGAATCGAGAAAAAACCCTAAGTAGTTGGCTAGCAAAATCGGATAAAATTGATGAAAATAAACATCTTCGTGGCTTTTGGCAATTTAGAATCAGCCAGTATATATATATATATACAGGGTGTAACAAATATAATGGTAATCTGTTTTTAAAAGAGCCAATTCAGTATCGTATATTGATTAGGAATTTTTGTTTCCCTAAAACAATATTTTTCTCTAATCAGAAGTCAGAATCGGATACTTAATAGTCCCTTAAACGGATCACAATAATTTTCTTACACCATGGTTAGTATAGTAATTTTATAATAATTGTACTTCACATTGCCGTGTAGTGACGGCAGTAAGAATACATTTGTTACCACCCCAACTCCTCCTGCGGGTGTCGTAAGAGTCAACTAAGAGATTTAAGTGTCACTGACCATTATTTGATAAAAGATTGATGATGGGCAGCAGCGTCATCATATTAGACACATTACTGCGATCGCCACTCTGCTTGTCCAGCGTGGCGATTATGGGCATATACCTCCTAATGCGTTTATACGTTAAAATAGGAGACGTTTACGTCCAGCAGTGGACTATCATAGGCTGATGATGATGATGATATCAATAAAGTAAACAGTAGAATACATTGTATATGAAACATAGTAAGGGTCTAGTCATCGTTCGTACGTCTGTTTGGGTAATGGCGACCTTCGTCAGTGCAAACAGTTTGACCAAATAATTGTGCAACGTTTAAGCCTATAGTAAAATTTAATTACACATTTGAAGATACTGCCTATTGGTTAATGATAATGCAAAACATGTCTTGAATATAGTTTATGTATATGGGTAAACAAATAATTAAATATCTTGGGACATCTTACATAAATCGACTTAGTCCCACGGTAAGCTCAATTAAGGCTTGTGATGTGGGTACCAAGCGACGATATATATAACAGATAGATACATATAGATACTTTATTACATAGACAGCCACCACCAAGGAACAAATATTTGCGATAAATAAATACACAAATAATGCCCTCGCCGGGATTTGAACCGGAACCTTTAGCTTCGTCGGCAGGGTTACCAACTAGGCTACGGAGGCTGACGAATATTAGAATGAATTGATGAAGTAGGCATCGAACGACCTTTAACATGTTCAAATAGCTTTATCTCCGATGAATGTCAGTTTCACACAATCGAATGCTTCCTAGGATTTTGTATTAATTATCTATCACACCTTCGGACCCGACAAACCAAATACGAGTCAAATATCTCATCTCTAATAGTTCATGGCCGAATATATTAATACTAATCTACAATCTTTATTTTGCCGTCTATAAAATAAAATACGGCTTTAAAAACAGATTGATAAAAACTAAGATTGTACAGAATTTAAATGGCAATTGCAAAATAACTTTGGTTAATGACCCCTAAAAAGTATTTGACATTTCGAATGCTGAGCCGATTTGGACTTTTTGGCATTTGTGTGTAGTTACTTTTTTGCTTAGCTGTCAAAACTGTCAAAATTAGTTGTTACCTGTTAACATCATTATATTAAAGGGATGTAGTAATGTCAAGGTTTACGTTAAATAATTTTACTTCCTCTATGAGATTAATTAATTGTTCATATTAATATATTAATATTTGTCTAAATGTTGACATAATATGTTTTTGATGTTAAGCCTCTAATAAGTAATAAATTTTAACTTAAGTGTGTAACTTAAACTAACTAACTATAAGTTAAAACCAAAAGGCCACAATAGATTATGAATACCTATTTTAGTTATTCGTTCATTTCATTTTTTTCTCTCAGTCTCTTTTTTCGAGACTAGCTGTATACTGACTTATGTTTATGAAGTAGGTAATCAAATTACCATAATTATTACACGTGTTTTATATTTTGCAAGTATTCACAATTTTTTTAGTATTTTAATTTACATTAATTTCGTATATATTGCCGGCAATATTAAACCACATTTATTATAACTGTTTTTATGAACACATTTAGAAATTTTTATTTTCGGAAATATTGCCAAAAATAGTTGTTACCATCACAGCAATGTTTTTTTTCTTAAAAAACGTAAAAAAATAATTCGGTATCTATTCAAATAATACGATACTAGACAAACCTATAATTTACGTCATCATGGGCCACTTTACAATAACAATAACATTATTTATGTTACTACCAATCAGACAATCATAAATTAGTTTACATATTTAGAAATAATCACTATCGAGACTTTTATTATACAGGTTTTTGTTGTTAATAAATGATACATGACATTTTGTCTATATTTTATTCGATTACATTAAAAATCATATATCTGTTTAGAGTGCTTTTAATTTACAGTCGCCATCAGATATATATAAACGGTCACGGTGCTCAAAAGTACCTAAACATGCACCCTAAAGGTGGATTTACACCAAACGAGCGAACGCTCGTTCTATCCCCACTCTACGAAATCAGCGAATTTCGACGAATTACGTTTTGTGTAACAAACGAATTTCGTAGAGTGGGGATAAAATGAGCATTCGCTCGTTTGGTGTAAATCCACCTTAACGCTGGCACAATACAGGCCAGCTCATCCGCTTATGAGCATCCTGTGGCCTATACCACAAAACTTTACAAGCGTACAATTCTACAAAATTGTATAAATTCCCATACAAAAAGTTGACAATTTTGTAGAATTGTACGCTTGTAAAGTTTTGTGGTATAGGGGCCTGCATTCCAACATTTCGATCAATCAATCAAAGCGTTTATTTGTAAATATAGGTATTTACAACATGAGATGAGGATGGACAGTTTCAGAGGTTCTGCTATGCTTTACCCTGAGGTGTACAACAACTAGAATTATAATATAATAAATATATCACAGTATAAAAGTAATAACAATAATTAGGTAATAATCAATAATGAAAATGAATTAGAAATAAAATATTAAGTAGTTTCTCATTTCTGATGGCAATGTAATTTTGGCAATATTATCTCAATTACAAGACAAGTTCAAAAGAAATGTCGATGTCATTTATGCATGCTGAAATTTAATTGCTAATTACTCATCAGCTGTCAATTAAATACTTCTATCACATTTTTCAACTTTTAGACATAACAAATCAATATAAATGAGGAAATATTTTCAGTGCATCTAATATTATTTTAGTAATATTAATTTGACACCCCACCACCCCAACTCTCCCCGTGGGTATCGGAAAAGTCGATTAAGGAATTGTAATATCACTGACCATTAATTTATTTTTTATCACAGTTGCTGTCTACGCGCGCCATTGCTTGTGCGCGTAGCGGGAGTAATAGAAAAGTGAAATTCCCTAGGGAGTAATAGAAATGTCAGTACGTCATTTAATAATATTATGTCTTAAAACTTATTTTTTGGTTGGCAAGTGCGATGAAAAACATTGTATGCATCACGGTCGGTAAGCGGAATACTGATTCGAGTCATAAAAGCCCTCCGCCTTACGGCGTCGGGCTTCTAACACTCTCGTTAGTAATTCCGTACTTACCTCCCTTGATGCACAATGTACTAAAAGAGTAATGATGGGCAGCGTCATAGTGGACACTCTACTGCGATCGCCAGCTCGCTTGCCCCGTGGCGATTATGGGTCCACATGTATAAGCAGTAGGAGTGATGCCCAACAGTGGACTGAGATAGGCCCATGTTATGATGTGAAGCTACAGCTATTTTGCTGGAGTGGGCATCATTATTTTCGTCAAACTAGTTTTATGAATAATAAAATAATTATATGTCCATCTTGTCACCAGGTCATATAAGTAGGGTCAAATATGAGTCATATAAATCAGGATTAGTGTCAAATAAAAACAACTTCACGTGCTTGCTAAATGATAGACACCTGATATTTTTACTTTGCGAATACCATGAGGTCATTATTTATTTGTATATAACTGCTTTAATAAACACAATTATGTATATATTTTTTATTTTACTTATAAACATTTCGGAAATATTGCCAAAAATAGTAGTCACCATCACAGCAATGTGTTTTTTTTAAAACGTTTCTTTTATTTTATTGCGAGCCAGAGACTCGCCAACTTTGCATCGTAACAATGCTGATACTAACAGCTTTTTCTTTAATACTCTATGTACGAAAAAACTAATGTATTTGAATACGTTACGTACTTTTAAAGATCTAAGCATACATAGGCACAGAAAGATTTGCAGGCATTTTGTATTATACTATGTTGTGTTGTGATCAATAATAGGTTTTTTTATGTTAGTATGTAATAATTTTAGATCTTAAAACGTTTCCACTAATCGTATATTTCTATTGTTACAGAACCATGAAGCCACTACTAAGAACAGTGGTGGCATTGTGCCTTCTTTTGGCCACTCAAGCGCACCCAGAAAACACCGAAGAAGTCAAAGAACTGTCTCAAAAGAACGAACCAATCGTAGAGTCAGAGGAGTCATCACCGCAAGTCAGGGAAGAACGGTGTACGACATGCAAAACAGGAGTGAACTTGAAATTTAAAAGCCCCAATGAGGTGCTAGCAGCTATACAGGCATTGCCTGGCGCTGAGGTCCACTCCCAGTCTTCATTCGAAAGCTGTTCCTCTGACAAGGGATGCGCTGGACTTAAAGTGAAAGACGGACGCGTCGTAGAACGATTCGGAAACGCAGACGCTTTCAAAGCCGCAGCAGCGTCGGACACCGACAATGAATTCACTTTTCACGCTGCTGGAAGCTTAGGAAATGTATTCGAAGGAGGTATCCCTAAAGACGGTCCTTTCTGGTGGATGAACCAGAATTCGCCCTTCAAGAATAGCGCTGCCGGCGGTGGCAGCTTTGAAAAGTTCAGTCAATCCAGCTCTTCATTCACCAGCAGCGGTGGAAATGCTGGAGGCGCAGGTGGTGCTGGTTTAGGAGGTGGTGTCGGTTTCGATCTGAACGCTAATCCTTTCCTGAATGGAGAGTTCTCGAAGCTCGCCGGCTCTGCTGCCGGTTTCGGAGCATCAGCGCAAGGTGGCGCTAAACCCGCCGGATCTGGATTCCAATCGTCTTCATTCGAATCATCAAGCTCGTCATTCAGCAGCAACGCTGGAGAATTAGATCTGAAGAACAACCCGTACTTGAACGGACAGTATAATAAGAATGCTGCAGGGTCTGGCTTCCAGGCTGGGTTCGCATCTGGATCCGGTAGCCAGGGTGCTGGTGCATTTGGTGCCACTGGACAAGGCAGCCAAGGTTCTGGACAGTTTGGAGCTCAGGGAAGTCAATTTGGAGCTCAAGGCAGTCAAAGCTCATTCGGGTCAAGCTCAACCCAGAGCGCTTTCGGATCAGGATCGAGAGGAAGCGGAGCTGGATTCAGTGGAAGTGCTGGTTTTGGAGCTGGTAGCGGGCAGGGAGCCGCTGGACAAGGCTTCGGTGCTAGCTCAGGACAGAGCGGTTTCAGTGCTCAAGGTTCCGGATTTAATTCAGCGAGCGGAAGCTCAGGGCAAGGCTCTGGATTCGGCGCTGGTTTCAACGGAGGCAACGGTCAGAGCACTTTCAACAGCCAATCAAGCCAATCCTCATTCCAAGGCTCAAGCCAAGGTTTCGGCCAATCTGGTCAAGGCAACCGCGGCTACACAGGCTCGTCTCCCAGCCCGTTCACAGCTTCCACAGCTTCTAATGTGAATTTGATCCAAAACACGCAGAAGACAAGTGAATTTGACTTTGACCAACAGCAGCAAACACAGTCGAACATTGATGAAGCGTTCCAGGGTACAGGGAATGTGCAGAGTCACGCTCACAGTGGAGGGGAGCTGCAGCAGACCTGCGCTGGACAGGGATATGTGTGTGTCCACAAGGCTCAGTGCAATAATGGAGTGGTGAACACTAATGGTGCCAGCATTCTTCAGGCGAAAACTAAGGTAAGATTTTGTAATCATTAGATTAAGGTCTCACGCTGAGGCGGTTCATCCGAAGCGGGGTGCATGCCTGATAATAGAGAGATATGAGTAAACTAACTAACTGGCGTTCACCCGTGACTTTTAAATAAAATTAGTAAAAAAACACAACCAAGGTAGCGTATTTTAAGTGCGGGTCACACCAACTACACTTTACAAGCCGATCTGCTACTATGAAACGTTCCATTCAATTAATTTTAGCGAATTTAACACTTGACTTGTTACAACTCACTCCCTTATTAAAACCTCAGCATTTTCTTCTTCATTTTGTCCATTTTCATAATTTTGAATTTATGGGTAAATTTTAGATTATTTCTACTCAGAATCACGAGCTCTTTCAATCCTAAAAGGAAATATTCCCAATATTTCCATAAAAATTCCGAATGTATTTGTTAATACCATACGTTTTATGGAAAATGATAACAAAATAGGAAAGATCTATGGGAAATTTTTCCTATTCCAAAATTTACTCACAAATACAAAATTATAAAAAGGGACAGTTTAAAAAGAAATGCTCATTGTTGTATATTTTTCGAAATTGTACGTGACGAAATAAACTATGATTTTTATCATGAATCAAGATTGATCACCTTAATGAAAGAATAAAATAAACTAAAATTTAAGACAGATTCGTAAATTGGAATGGCAATTCTCAGATCATCGAATTAAATTAAATCTAATAAAAATCACGTTTAAAAAACACTTCAAACTTGAGAAGCCTCGTTACAACATTCTAAATTAAGACCAAGATAATTAAAATAATCTATTAACAACCGAATTTCATAATATGTTCGTAAATTGAAGTCACGTGAGATCTATAGACGTGTCTGGCTTCCAAGTGCCAACACTTTCGGCACTAATTCTATTTTTTTTAATAGATAAATACCAGAGCATCTGGGATCCGGTTCTAAATGTCACTTTGGATTCTAGTTTTAAGGAACGTTACAAGCAAGTTACAAGTCATCCAATGTCATGATAGTTTTTAGACATCCGGCCGATACGTAAATTTATACCGGTGATATTATTTAATTTATTTTCGATATTATTTATTCGTACTTAATTCGTAGATATCCGTTTTGCACGCTTGAAAAATTAATTTAATGTATCCTGGTTTTATTGAAAACATAACGAGTGCAAAGATAACGTGCCAATTTCCGTTTGTAACATAATTTCAAAAAAAATATACATTGAGGCTAGCACATTTTTTCATTTTGTCTTCCACGACACGACAAAATATTTAGGCGAATCCGAAAGAGGAATACCTACTATAGCCGACACATTTTTTTACAGACTATAACCAAACGACTTTTTTCAGTAGAAAAACATGCCCAATTTAAAAAAAACCGGTGTTTACAGTACATTTTAAATCGTATAGTGTATTTCTTATCGCAGGCAAAGCAAAGATGCCAATCTGCGATCGAATACGATAAGCGATAAGTAAAGGTGCATTCAGACCAAACGAGCATTCGCTATTCTAACCCCCTACTCTACGAAATTCGATCGTCACACAAAACGTGATTCGTTGATTTCGTAGAGTGGGGGATTGAACAGCGAATGCTCGTTTGGTCTAAATGCACCTTCATAAATGTACAAGTATGAGGGATATGCGCACGAAAAGTCACGTGACCATTTCCATACATTTTTATAGTCACATGACTTATCGCTTATCGTATACTTTTGCAGAATACCATCTTGGCTAGATCTGCTGATTTACTACGGACGAACAAATTAATAAACCATTAGGCAGTAAACGACGTGTTTTTAGTACAGGTGGCTCTCCGAAGTTACCTAACGTAAAATGAGCCACTTTTCGCACTAGCACGCAAAAAAGACACCATCTGTACTGAAATAGTACATTTCGTATTTTAATAGTACATGCAAGTTCGAAAAATTTTGTTTTCGTCTAGGGTGAAAGTCGGAGCCCGAGTGAAACGAGGGCGACAATCACCCGAATTAAAAAGAAGTTTTTATACATATATTGAACGACATTTTTAAATAAACAAGTGCCTTAAAAGAAGAAATTTATGCACGCGACACGTGCGCAAAGTTTACTTTTCCACACTAGTTCGGAAAACATTTTTTTATCGATATTGTCTTTTGTTTTGCTATGGATTTTCCGAGCAGGTACTTTAATTTCGACAACATTCGCGGATTCATATTTTCTATTGCAAAAATGACAGATAGGAATTCAACATGGCGACCTTTGATCAGCTGATTATGACATTTGACCTTAGATCAAATGTATTGATGTTCGGTAATTTTGTCCGTAAGGTCATCTCCAATCAGTGATTATCATTTTATTGATTCAACTCATTAAACTATTGACTTTTAATATAATAATGTTAAGGTTGGGTATTTAATTACCTTATTAAATTTAGTTTTGGTGTTTGTTCGTAGACCAATCGTAAGTAGAATCTAAAAAAATTAAACAAACCTATAAACTTGACGCTGCTGCCCATCAACAATCTTTTATTAAATAATGGTAAGTGACACTTCAATCCCTTAGTCGACTCTTACGACGCCCGCAGGAGGAGTTGGGGTGGTTACAAATGTATTCTTACTGCCGTCACCACACGGCTATAACTATAAACTTGTATTATTCCATAATCACGCACTTTTAGAACATACTCATGGTTTTATTTTAGTCCATTTCAAATACGAAGGCCCGATGCCACTCGAAACTTTAGTCATTTAATTGGTCCACAACAAATTGGAACGTGTCATACACCGATGTATGCAAAAAATATCACGCCACAAAGGGTCTGGCCCGGTATCTTTTGTTATCACTGATCCTATTGTTGACTCATAACGACTTTTGTCAAGTGGAATGGGGCCATCGTATTTGAAATGGACTTTACGAATTCTTAGTGTACATACATTTTTAGTTTAAATTATTTTAATTTTGAGATAATACTATGAAAACGGATAGGTAAAGTGTTCGAAACGTCTGAATGAAGTCAAAGTTAATTAATATACGCGAGTTTATCCGTTTTTATAGTTTTATTTCATGTGTAATCCCCGCGGTAACCGAAGAAAACATTGTAATTTTATTAGTAGGTATTAACGTAAAAATATATCTGCGAACGTATTTCACGATATGTGTCAAAGACGTCACGACGGAAAGTCAGCCATTTTTGTTTTATTTTTTTAGATTCTATTGACGGTTTGTATAGTTGTCACGCAAAGTCGAAATTCAAAAGCAAAAAATTATTAATTAGTTAAATTTAAAACGTTAAGCACGTATGTTAGCATTGTAGAAGCAATAACAGATATTATTAACAACTCAATTGTATGCATAAAAAATGCTAAATTCTTATAAAATAAGCGTAATCCAACTTCAAGTGCGTTTAAAACAATATTTCCGCATCAAACCTTTATAAAAAATGATCATACAAATTTTCATCTTAATTGGTATAAAACAAAACTCAAATTTAAACAAAATTTAACGAAAAAACGACTTATTAATACACCATAAATGGTACAACTATTAATCTTATAAATTGGAAGTCTGACTTGCGCGAAGATGGTATACAACACGCAAAACCAGAATGGCGTATGTACATACAATGTTTTAAGATTTACGACTTTTTAGTGTAAAGCGGTTGAATGTCAAGGTAAACAATTAAAGTGCCACACCTGGACTTGAACCTGGAACCGCTTAAACCAGTAAAGAGGTAGCCGAAGCAACAATCAGTATAAATTTAAAATAATAATACAATTATTGTTTTGTTCATTTACTGATTGGCAAACTGCTTATTTAAAATTTCATAAAATGTTTCATAATATCTAATAACAATATTCGATAGTGCGAGAATCAATTTCTACGAAGATTTTCCGCAGACCACGAACCCTGTAAAGTGTTCGAAACGTCAGAATGAAGTTAAAATTAGTTAATATACGCGAGTTTATCCGTTTTCATAGTTTTATTTCATAAGATTTTCACTGTTTAAATAGATATATATTTATACGTATTTCTTCAGTATACCATTCGTCAGTAAAAAGTAAGAAAAATGTAAACAAACCTGCAAACTTGCATTATTTCATAATCACGCACTTTCAGAATACAATATAGGTTTTATCACGAAGTTCACATACAATTTTTGTTAAAATTATTGATATTTATTAGTATTAACGTAAAAATATATTTGCGAACGTGTTTCACGACATGTGTTAAAGTCTTCAAATGCTATGGAAAGTCAGCCATACCAATATAACATGGACGTCTAACGCCAGCTCAAAAATACCCCCAAAAACAATTAATTGTTCAATTGTGCCAAGATGGGCAGGACATAGCGCTTTTCTTAACACCGCGCATATTTCGGCGCAACATCTTTGACACATGTTTATATAATATAGCCAATCAAAACTTTGATGGACCAATCGCAACTATTTTTAAATGGTAGTTTAAGTTTTTATATAAAATGCATTACCGTGATGCATTGAAGAGGGGGTCACATTTATCTACTAAAATTCAGGACCGTTTTTGAAAGGAAATTTAGTATGGCGTGCGGCTTCCATGTTTTATTTGTTCGTAGCAGCCATATTAAATTGTTTATCTTTTTTTACTTTCTAATGGAAACTAGTGTAGGGTAAGTGCTCCAGTGAATGAACAAATCCAGTGAACGAACAAAATACAAGTTTTTTTCGTAAAATAAGTTTTCTGTACATTTCTACTACGCGTTATATTTTTTTTTCGGATAGGAATACTATTTGACAAATTCTGGTAGCACTTACATCACCTCATATGCATCAGTGTCCAAGTGGCGATGATCTAAAGTGGGCACGTTGCGCCGGTTCGTTTTTTATATGGAGGTGTTATAAGGATTGAGGTAAGCTTACGTTGTGTTTAATGTGTTATTGTGTGCGTTTCGTGCATCTCCCAGGTACAGTGCGTGTATTTTTGAAACCGGAAGGTTATGATTATGCTATTAAAGTATAGTTTAATGTCATTTCGTTTCAAATAGTGGCTTTTAATCAAGTGTTCTATAACTAGAACTCAAAATGGCTTAAACCTAGTGACCGAACGGGGGAGTTCATTCACTGGAATTGCGTGATTTATTGTTTGTTCTATATCTTACGTTTTAGTGGTTGTTATAAGATTTGGTTTTCTTTGAATTTAATAGAAATATGCTGTCTAGCAAAGGGCCAGTGTTCGAACAATACTTGATATGTTAAATTTTTAATGAACTACCGCAAACACAGTTAGTTCATTAATTGGATTGCGAAAACCAGTGAATGAACTAAATCATTTATTTCGTATTTGGTCTGGTTTTTAGACATGGAAGGGTCAAAAAAATTGTATAAAAAATTCCAATATGACAAACCTCTAAAAGCTGTTGCAACTAGTGAACTATCAAGTGCCAGTTTTAATATCTCAAAATCAACTCTATTTAAATCACCGAAATTGTCCAAATTCATGCTACTGAAGAAACAAATATAGACAAATCTTTGGTTAATCAAAAGTATTCAAGTAGCACTTCATATGCAGAATGAGCCCAGTTTACTTTTTAACGAAAGCGACATATAAGGTCACTCTTTAATGGTAACTGAAGAGTTAATTGAACCTTCCCAGAATACGAAGAAATGTGGAACTGTAATTGATGTCGTTTAATTATGTTTATAGTTATTATGTCTCATTAAAGTTCAAATTCAATTATCGAATATTACTAGCACTACTAATTAAAAATAGAGTACTTTTTGCATTTTAATACATTATTTTTAAGGTAGTTCATTCATTGGTTTCATTTGTTCATTTACTAGAATTTTGTGTTCATTCACTGGTGATTTTCCATTTTATCCCCTACACTTAGCTGTAATTTATAACTGTGCAGCACTAATGCAAAATAAAATTGATTTTATAAAACTACAATAGTGGTTTACTCTATAAGAACATTCATATTTAAACTTCATTATTGATCCCAGCCACAAAAAAATAATTAAGTTGAAAATTTCCTTAAGTGTTCATTCACTGGAGCACTTACCCTATATACTTATTCATAACAAAATTTCTTAATGAACTTATTTCATTGTTGATAACTAAACCATTAACATTTAAGCCTCTCATACGATTCAATATATTTCATATATTGACCTATCCTTCTAAATAAACTATATGTCAAAATTGACGACAATGTAATGGTTTCCACTCGAAATCCAATAATGATGACTTATCAGTTATCATTTTACGATCGACATATCACTGATGCAATTCATCGATGACATTAAAAAATGACAAAAAGATGACCCAAAGCGGTATTGAAACGCCATCAGACTATCAGATGGACTTTGTTGCGTATTAACCGTATGACAACATTGACATTTTTGTTACTAATCTTTTTAAAAACTATTTTCGAAGATAAGTAGGTGCACTGACTCTGCCATCGTTAAATCTCTACTTATATTGTTGTATAGCATTTTTCAAAACGTTTGAATATATTTTTTATCGGTCTTTATTTACAAAACTGTACAATTTATGTAAATCAATTAAATCGAACTAACCTAACCTATATCTAAGATTGGCCCTTGTGGCGTTGTACCGAGGATGCTGGCGGCATTTCCTCGCTGTATCGCAATACTGATGCGTTGTGCGAGGAAGTCGCCAACTATGTAGCATTGATTTTCAATAATAATTACACATTTTAAAGTCGTAGGTATAAACGTTTCTCTACACGAATGTCATTTCTGTTTGAACTGTTTTTCATAATCTTTCAGAACTGTCGAATTGTATTTGCTCCCGCGATAACGATGTAAATACGAGTACATGCTAATGAAAGTAACTAGTACTTATATGTTTGGATCTAGATTTAACTGAAGACCAGCTAAATAAACTTGAGCGCCTTCAGAATATGTGTATTAGGTTCATATTTGGATTGCGTAAGTATGACCATATCTCTCATTTTCGCTCTCTGCTCAAGTGGCTTCCTATCCGCCTTCGCCGGGACTCTCATATTCTTGCTCTTCTTTATGGCATTCTGTTCAATCCCGCTACTCCGGCTTATCTTAAAGAGCGGTTTAAGTATATTTCTTCCGTAAGGTGCTCTCAGACTCATATCCTTGTTCCTCCTTCATCTAATTCTAATTTTTACAACAACTCATTCACCTTCCGGGCTGTCCGCTTGTGGAATGTTTTACCGGTTGATTTGAGACTTGCTAAATCTCTTCCCATTTTTTAAAATCTGTTGAAACAGCATTACTTATCTCTGCCTTAAGTTTGCCATTATATATTTTATATATTTTTGTAAATATGTATATATATATATTGTATTTATTTATTATAATTATTGTTTTTATGCATATTTTTATCTTTATGAATTTTATATATTTCTTCCTTTGTTAGGTTTATTTATTTTGCTATGTCTGTGTGTATTTGTAGCTATACTTTTTTATCCCTTTCTTTTAACTCTGCACTACCTTATATCCGTTGTATGTTTCTTTAGTTGTAATTTCCTACTACCCCAAGGTTGTCTGGAAGAGATCGCTTTTTAGCGATAAGACCGCCTGTTGTTACCTGATTTTGATTCTCTTTTTAAATGTTGTAATTTTATTTTATATTTTTGGTGCAATAAAGAATATTTTTTTTTTTTTTTTATGGAGTAAATTATAGCTGTCTGTGTGTTAGAAAGTGTGCGCGTGAGTTTGAACGTGTGTGCATTTCATAGAATAACTTAATACCAAAATTCAGCCAATATTTTTATTCATCTTCAATATTAACATAAGTAAATAAATATCTGGGACGTCTTAACACAAATCGACCTAGTTCCACCTAGTACCACTAGTTCCGTGGTAAGCTCAATTTTAAGGCTTGTGATGTGGGTACCAAATATATATAATAGATAGATACATACAGATACTTAAACACATAGACAGCCATGACCAAAGAACACATATTTGTGATAAATAAATACACCAATAATGTCTTCGCCGGGATTCGAGTCCGGAACCTCCAGCTTCGTAGGCAGGGTCACTACAAACTAGACTACATAGGCTGACAAACATAATAATGAACCCTGGACCGTTCGTTTAAAGACAATAAGAGGCACTAAAGTACCCGAATACCTTGACCAGCTTCTAAAAAGGGCCCTAAGGCGATACTGACATCATAGACCCATCCTTTTACGTCAACATTACTATATAATTACGCTAGTTAGGTTTAATTCAAATGTAACTGAGTCGCACGTATGTTTAGTTCTTTATTATAATATTATATTCCCTTACACAGCGAAATTTATGAATAAATATCAAGGATTCGCACTAATCGACTTAGTCTCACGGTAAGCTCAATAGGCTACTTGACTCATATCAAATTTACTGCAAAAAATGATTATTTTCTGTAGTATTTATTGAAAAGATCAATATTTTTCAATTACGGTGTATTAACCCATTTTAGACTAGCGGTACCATACGGGACCACTTTTTTGTGAGTTTAAAATTAGCAACTTTTTCTAACTTATGACGCTTTAAACGATATTTCATTGATTAGATATTATTATTAAGGACACTTTGCTACTTATAACGATCCAGAATTATACCTTATTGACCGAAGTTGGGTGTGATAGAAGGTTAAACTTAAAGCATTGCAAATTTTTGAAGAAAATTGGACACGCGGTTAAAGTTTTTTCTAATATTTTATTTACTGATTAACTAATTGTCAATATTATTGAAAAATCATGTAGTGTAATGATATTGCTTTTAAGTAAATTATTCAGAATAATTCTGGTAAGTAGGTATAAATATTATAAATATTGTTCGTTAAAATTACTGGTACCAAATGGGATCGCTAGCCGTTCCCCGTGCATTATTATTTTATTGTATAAAATATTTTATGTTAATTTTTGTGTACATTAAGCACGCTAATTTAACATTAAATAATATTTCAATTGTATTTTTATCATATAAACGTATTTTTCGTATTTATTGAATTTTTGATGCCGTTTATGTACTTTAAATTATAAGGCCAAATCGTCATTTTGAAGCATTATCAAAAACTTGAGCCTTAAGTTGTTCTTTTAGATCCCGTCATAGCTTCCCATGAAGATTCTGACAAAAATATGCTTAATTATTTATAAATAATCCAAATTGCAGACAATGAGACTCAGGTATTTATTTTATAAAATTCACTGGTCATGTTGACAGACCATGAAACCATAACTGAAACGATATTATTTTTTAATAGGGTTACCCAATTGATGTTACTTACTTTTTAATGCAAATTATAGATTCAGATTTATTATATAAACGAGATTAAACATTTAATAAGTATATAATGTTCCATTGGTAATTTCCAACGTTTACCTATGTAAGAGCCTAGCGGTATCGTATGGTACCAGCATTTTTTTCAAAAACCGAAGGTCACCCAATTGTTATAGTACATAAATATCGGATACGACAATAATCAACATATCAAAAAATTACAAAAATCGAAGACCTCAAAAAAACTCAGTCTATAATGGGTTAAAAGTGTTTGATGGGTACATATTTTTTATTTAAAAATATGTTTTATTTATTTTTAATTTCGTATTTTGAAAACGGTGTCGGACATGTGACGTGATAGGATCTTAAACTAACTTCATGTCGAATCTTATACGAGTGAAATTCGCCATGGACATATAGGCATGTAGCTTTGCTGTGACATTGACATAACATAAGTGACATGTCAAATGTTTGTTTTCGGTTTGAATGACGTCACACCACAGATAATCTAAGCATTAACATGGCTAGTATCGTTTTCGCGCGGTAACGAAGGTTTAAATTTTAAGTTATAATTAAGCGGTTTTCTTTCTCCTATTTTTTTTTCCGTTAATCAGATATTGATTAATAATATAAGACAAACATTAAAAATGGGTCAAGTAGCCTATTAAGTATTAAGGTTTGTGATATGGGTACCAGGCGACGATATATATAATAAATAGATACATATAGATACTACTATGACCAAGGAACAAATATTTGTGATAAATAAATACACAAACAATGCCCTTGCCGGGATTCGAACCCGGAACCACAAGCTTCGTACGCAGGGTCACTTCCAACTAGGCTACGGAGGCTTAGTTAGATTTAATATAGGTATGTATATAAATTGTACAATAAAGACCGTTAAAAAAATCTAATAGAATATAATGTTTACAAATGTTTGGTGAATTACACGGTTACAAGCAAAACAAACATCGGCTTGTAAAAGATCGCGCAACGTTACGAACATGAATTTGCAATGTAAAGGCGCGGATGTAAAGATTTTGACGTTAATGTAGCGTTAGAAGAAATACTTAAATCATATGCTTTTGGCCGTTGTGGTGACGGCAGAGTTCCAACCTATAGTCTGTTTGGTTTGATGTTTAAAAAAAGGTAAACAATCTTGCAGTATCTTTTTATTAAAAACTACGAGTAATAAATAAGTTTTAGCTAATATACATAATATAACAAGTAAATCCAATGATTTACATTGTTTTTGATTCATTAAGTACCTAGTTTGGATTTTTATATGCATTTTTCAATAAAAAGATACTGCAAGATCGTTTACCTTTTTTTAAACACCAAACCAAACAGTATAAGTAGAAATAAACCAAAAATTACTCATAAATTCAAAATTATGAAACTGGACAAAATAAAAAGAATGAAGGTCGCAGTGCGCAGGACCGGTCTTTGTGGCAATTTTTAGGGGAGGCATATGTACAGTAGTCTTTCGGCTGATATGATGATGAAAAATGCTCAGCTAGACCAATCCAAAGATAAGTTCAGAAGTTGCATATCTGCCGACTGTCCTTTCAACAAGTTGCGCCAACGACATCTGACCTGTCGTTACAAAATAGCTTGTCACATGGTAAATACCAAAGGGATCCGTTTTAGCTGTTTATTTATACTAAATGAATTTTCAAAACTGTATAATTTATATACATCAGCAGCCTATGATAGTCCACTGCTGGACGTAGACTCTCCTATTAACTATAACACTGAAAAAAATATTTACCAAAATGACTTAGGTTGGCTATATTACGAGGAAACTTTGATGTATGTAACCATGCTAATCCTTGCTATCAAATTTACAAAACTAAAAAGGTTGAAGTCGATACCAGAGTTCTGGATAAATCAACAGAGAACTGGGCAAGCGGTTTGGTGATCGCAGTAATGTGATGCTAGGCAAGATACACTACATTTCGCAAAATGTCTCGTAAGATTGAAAGGTGGTTTCCTTTTTTGTTACCAGATTCCTATCTATAAATTTTTGATAACAGATATCTATAAATCTTTCATATAAACATTTTGGGTAATGTGGTGGGTCTTGGTCAGCATCATTGACTCTACCAGCCTACAGATTTTTATCCATATCGAAGACGTTATCCAATGTACAAACTTTTTGAGTAATGCTATCTTCTTTATTTGTTGCAAAACAATTATAGTGACCCTTGTAGACAATAGATCGGTCATTTCTCCGAGCGTTTCAACCGCCGTGACTTCGGTGGTTACTTTATTACCCGATTTCCGCGGGTATCTCATACATTTTTTGGATAAATTGGTAGTTGTCAACTACGTCTACCAATATATCCAAAAGTCCTTGCATCTCTCACGGGATTCGTGTGAAGGTGCATTCAGACCAAGCGAACATTCGCTATTCTAACCTCCCACTCTACGAAATTCGATCGTTACACTAAACGTGATTGGTTGATTTCGTAGAGCGGGGGATAGAACAGCGAATTGCATTTTGGTCTGAATGCAACTTGATTCTGCCACCGAGGCCACGGCGGTTGAAACGCTCGGAGAAATGCCCAGATAATGATCTATGTGCATATTTAAATAATTATTTAAATCAACTTTTTTATAGCGTGTGAGAAGCGCATTAATTTTATCCTCCATGCCCTTAATTACTTTTCTTACAGACAGACATACATTAAATACTCGACAGCTATGTTCAGTTCTTTAATTGGACACTGAAGTCCAAAACGGGAACCCGGATACATGCCAGAGAAATTATGGTTAAAAATAAAACAATTAAGTGTAAAAATATAAGAGATTTCGCTGTGTTTTGAAAAACAACTCAAATTGTTTTTAATAAAATATTTTTTTACCGTGTGGTGACGGCAGAAATAATAAATTTATCAACACTCTTAGCTCTTCCCGCGGATTCGTACGAGTCGGCTAAGGGATTGAAGTGTCACTGACCATTTATTAGTTGAAGATTGATGATAGCAGCAGCGTCATCACGCTCTTTCAGAACACACTCTTGGTTTCATCACAAAAAAATCTTAAACCTGAACTTCTCATATTTTTTTTATTAATATTTATTAGTATTAACGTAAAATATCTCTGTTTTTTTTTACTTTCAACTGAAAAATTATACAGAGCTGTGCAATGTACCGCGCCGTCTACGTCTTAGGTTTTAGATACATAGATTGTACAAACAGCAACACAGCTAGATATACACTTCAGAAATAGGATATATTGAATGAAAGAGAATCACACTTCAACGCGTATGTATGTGTGTGCCCTACGAAGGTCTTACGCTATAGGTAAGCTAGGCGGGCTATTATTCAAAAGAGTTTAGAAACAGTATTTTTTTTCCAATGTCATTATTGACATTAAATGATGTATATTAAATATACTATCCGTCCGAAAGCTAAAATGTATTTTTGACAGATTCACACGTCTAGTTACGATAAATCCTTTGCCTTTTCAGACTACAGTGACAAAGGCACGTCACACATAGGTTACTTAATTTGAAGATGACATAATACATATAAACATTCCCACAATGTCGTAACAGATATGATTACAATAGAAAAATTCAACTACGAAAGTCTCTTGGTTGCTACGGGATTCGAACCCGCTTCCTCTGGATTGCCGGTCCAACGTGCTTCCAATTACACCAGACGACCTTCCGTGAATCACAGCGAATTTAGTCAATGGTATTGTGAAACTAATCATTAGCGACATCTGTACTTAATGTTTCGAAGGTACTACAACCTTAAGCCACTCATAAAAATGAAAGAGATAAATATATTTATCTCTATCATTTTCTCTCTGCTCTGTCTTTAATGATCAGTTAAGGTGCATGCAGACCAAAAGTGCATTCGCTGTTCTAACCCCCCTACTCTACGAAATTCGATCGTTACACAAAACGTGATTCGTTGATTTCGTAGAGTGGGGGATAGAATAGCGAATGCTCGTTTGGTTTGAATGTACCTTTAGGAGTGTTGCTGTTTGTACATTATGTAGAATGTCCAAGATCCGTAGCAGCTTCCTAGTATAGGCAGATGTCAGAATATAATAATGTTAGTTTTTCTTCGTGAGAAAACATTGTCCATTGTTCATTGTTTTTATTTCTTTTTTCAGTCGTTATGTATTAACATGTAATCGTCGCGCTTGTTTCCGGTTTGTATGGGTTCTGTATGTAAAAATGTATGCCTTTATACTTCGGTAGTGAACCTGCGAAGCTGGAGGTTCCGAGATCGAATCCCGGTGAGGGCATCTCACAAAATCATACATAATACAGCCTTGCTAGGGTTTTACTCACTTAAGGCAGACAGAGTAATCTATAGCCTAGGTCATCTTTTACGATTCCTCTATTTTCTTTCTCATTTGGTCGAGATAACTGAACACTCCCCTTTATCGAAGCCGTAAACATAAATACATACGTACTAAAACTATGAAACGTTCATTTATGACATGATGAAACTAACTTCAAATTATTTTTGAGGGTTCATAGTTGGCTTCGGTGTATTTAAGTATCTATTTATTTATCGACAATTAAGCTTACCGTGGGACTAGGGAATAGTGCTTACGTGGACTTGTGTATCTTATCTTATCAATTAATTATTTGTAATTGAGTGAATCACCTTTTTGCCATGATTATGGTCACTTGATTCACGGTTGTATAATGGCAAAATTATGCTACTTAAACTATGCAAACAAGCCTTTTTCGGGTGTTAAGTAGGCGTTTTCTTAATTAAACCTAAAAACGTGTAGGTACTACATGCATGTTTGCATAGTTAAAGTAGCATAATTTTACATAAAACCTGCGTGACTCAGGTGACCGTAACCATTTATACAAATAATAACAGAATGAAACCAGTTGATTTACCCAAATGCGTTATACAAATATCGTTAGCGTGATGTAGAGATTTATCTTACTTGTTCAGCGACATCTATTGTCCACCAAAACAGAGTATAAACTTACGTACAATCGACAACACAGCTGTGGATACAGACAAAGTGCCAGTAATATGTATACAGTGGAAAGGGACGACGTTCCTTCCCGCTACCGACCGAGTCTACCAACCATTACGATGAAC
>JALPQI010014394.1:0-35582 GCA_025490895.1 Thaumatotibia leucotreta | reverse complement strand
CATAAATATCATGATCACTGGATTCTACAGCAAAATTCTCACCCCCGTGACTGTAGAATAAAAACTGCACATCGCTTCACGATAAAAAGTAACCGGTTAATTGTAATGTAGAGATTAAAACACTTCAATTTTATCTAGCGATCACTTATAATTTTGACTAGCGAAAGTAAGAACAAGGCATTCGCTTTATGTATCACCCGTAAATAGCATAATCACTGGATTTTACAGCAGATTTCTCACCTGTGTGACAGTAGAATAAACAGTACAACACTTCTTGTATCTTTATACAAACTAACTGGTTAGTTGTAATGAAGAAGATGATAGACGTAGCTTTAATTTTGACTTGCGGGTGTAACAAAGTAAGAACAAGACATTCGCTTTATAGCGAATCTCTGGATTCTACAGCGAAATTCTTACCTCCGTGGTAATTCAATCGAAAAAGTAGCGATTTTCCGATCGGTACAAATATCTCGGTTAATTTTTATGTAAAGGACACAGAGCTTTTTTTAATAACAGATGAAACAATGTAATAATAAGCCACTGTTTTTATATTTTACCTGTAAATAGCATCATTTTCTGGAATGTACAGAGAAATACTTCCGTCCAACACAAACAATTAGATAAAGCTTAATGAAACAAATGGCATATTTAACATATCGTGGTATAATAGGTATTTAATATATTGTAGTATTATGTTTCAGTGTTTGCAGCCGGGATCGGATACCGGTTTTTATCCATACAAAAGAATTATAATTTCCTTGTAAATACAGTAATTTAAATATACGATGGCGTTATTTTTTTATATTGAGAACTACATAAAGAGTCGTCATCAGATATTTTTAAGCGCAGCGGATGCTATTGATGGCGACTCTAAAAAAACATTTTTGAAAATTGAGCGATTTCGAGATTGTTCTAAAAAACCGGTTTCGTTCCCTGGTTAGTACTATAGTGCAAACCAGGGACCGGAACCGGTATTTTACAAAAACCTTGAAATAGCCCAAAATTTTAAAATATTTTATACTCGTTGTGTACTACTCAATATTTTATACAATTTACAATATTATATTTTTAAATTACTTCATTAACTTAGATTATATATCGTCCTATTAATGCAAATACCGACTAAGTGACTTTTTCACGAAATCGTGTTTTTTACGCCTTTGGAATAAGAATTTCAAGGACTACAATCTAGTAAAACCCATGTTTTGATACGACTCTCCGTTCCAAAGATAGCTTTTAGATAAAGTTACTTAAACGTCATTTTACTGAAATATTCACTGCCAAAATCTGATATACATAACTTAATACAAAACTTTATGCTTTCTCCGCCAAGTAAAAACTGTTAACGGTACATAGTGTTTATTTGCATCTATACATTCCCATTTTAAGTTTTACCAAAAAATATTATATATACTTATTTGGTTTTAGCATGAAAATGAGTCTATTAAATTATTTATTTTACGACAGGTTGAACACATTACATGCCTTTAGCATGTTTTTCCAGTAGATAATTTGTTTTCAAACAACGCCAATATCATACTGCCAAAAAAATTAAAAGCGACTTAGTTGCTTTTGCTTGTAGTTCTATTTCAATATTGACGTAAATCTCTACAGGAGAAACCAATTAATGTGCGCGTACGAGCTTCACGCCGTAGTAACTTCACTCAGTTGCGACTCACGCGCCGATGTCACAGGTTGTTGTTTCTCGTAATGTTTGTTAAAAAAATCGTGTAAAAGACTATTTTAGCGCTAGAATAATAACCAGGGCCCGTAACTTTCATGCCGATGACATCAATTTGACGTCACGCTCCATTTAGGGTGATCCAAAATAGTTTTATTGTTAAATATTAATCATTAGTCGTCAATCATTTTAATCATGTACAAATAACTTCAAAAGTAGTCTGTTTACACGTGAAATAAATAATACCTACTTGATACGTGCTTTACGTTAAAGAGGAATTCCGTTTTCTACGTAATTATGGAAATGTGTTAACAATATCATTAAATAAAATGTATGTATGGAAACAAATCAAATAGATTTACTTATGGTTCACGTATCAAGTAGGTATTATTTATTTTACGTGTAAATATACTACTTTTGAAGCTATTTGTACATGATTAAAATTATTGATGACTAATGATTAATAATTATCAATAAAACTATTTCGGATCACCCTAAATGGAGCGTGACGTGAAATTGATGTCATCGGCATGAAAATTACGGGCCCTGATAATAACAATGAGTGCAAGGAGTAGAAAACTCGTTAGACTCGCCACGGGGAACAAGAAAACTGCCTTTGGTCCGTTTTCGTAATTATGGTTTCGTAGTTAGCTACGTAAGAGGAATTATTTTTCGCCGTTTCGTAATTGATTACCAAAGCGGAATTTATTTTCCGTTCTCGTAATTGCTTACTAATTCTTCTTTCGTAGTTAATTACCAAAACATATTTACTTTTCTTATTTCATAATTGATTACGAAAAAAGAATTTACTGCACTAGTTATTTTCATAAACTGCCTGATACTGTTTTGAGATCTTTGTTCGTTTAGCCATTTTCCATAATATTTTTTAGTCGATAGATTTGCACTGCTACTGGACATAGGCCGCCCTCAGAGCATGCCTTAAAGATCGATCGTGAGTAGTCGGCATCCAATAGATCCCCGCTGAGGATTTTAAACAGAATAATATGGATTGCTTGTATAAACTGTGGCCATAAAATAAGTGTTTTTTGGCCACCTTGTATATTGTTAATCTTTTGCTGGATGCTATGTCATAACTTGTCATGTTTTTTTTCATAAGACAACTTTTATTTTATTGGGTAGGTACGTATTAGGACTTTCAATACCGGGATCGCGGTATTGGTAATCTAAAAATACCGGTATTGAAAGTCCTAGTACATAATTATGTACCAACAAAAGAAAAAGGCATCACTACGTTTTAATTATTTGGTACAAACGATATTGAATTCATTGTATTCCATTTTGTGGAAATACAAAAAGCTATGAAAGTTCCGATTTCAATTATTTCATTTAGAATTTATTTAGCGTTAATGGTTTCATTAATCGCAAAACTGAATAAATTAATTACGAAACTCCAACAAATTCCATTTTGTAGACAACTCAGTTACTACCTGCAAAAACATATTTTATCCAAGGTAACTACGAAACTCAATTACTAAAAGGAATATATTCTCTTTTGATAATGAATTACCAAACAGTGAAACATACAGTCGTGGCCAGATAATTAGGAACAAGATTTTTTTTCTCATACAACTGCCTGCAAACAGGGCTTTGCAAATTTTATAATAATTTAAAAAATATTTGACCATTTTTCTTTATTAATATCAGAACTTATCCATGATTAAATAAGGTATACTGGGACGTATGGCACAGTTCTAAAAAATACCTAACTTGAAAAATATGGATGACGCCATAGACACTTCAACTTAATTAGGAACGATTTCATACATTTTGTTCTTAATTAGGTTGAAGTGTTTATGGGGTCATCCATATTTTTCAAGATAGGTATTTTATGGAACTTTGCAATACGTTCCAGTATACCTTATTTAATCATGGATATGTTCTGATATTAATAAAGAAAAATGGTCAAATATTTTTTAAATTATTATCAAATTTGCAAAGCCCTGTTTGCAGGTAGTTGTATGGGGAAAAAAATCTTGTTCCTAATTATCTGGCCACGACTGTAATTCTCGAATCGCAGCCAAATGACTGCGAAAAAAGAAAAATAAATTCCTGTTTCGTAGTCAACTACGAAACAGATTACGAATGCAGAAATTAAATTCCGCTTTGGTAATCAATTACGAAACGGTGAAAAATATTTTTTCTTACGTAGGTAACTACGAAACCATAATTACGAAAACGGACCAAAGGGAATTTGGCTTTATTTTTCCTAACAAAACTTTCAATAATGTATGACTACCGGTTATCAAGTGTACAAATACTACTTATATTATTACTGTTATGTGTAATTATAAAATGAAAAGTAACATCCTTAGTCATACATTATGGTGTTATTTAGTTTCGGAGGCCTAGCTTTCGAGTTCGAGTTGGCAGAGTTGCTGAGCTGAGCTGATGTAGTAAGTATATGATGCGATTACTCGAAGACGCCTGAACCGATTAGCATTTTTTTATTTTTTATTTAAAGGTGTATAGTTTTGAGATATTGTTTCATAAATCTTAACGTAATCAGTTCAGTCGTTTATGAGATATCAACAAAAACTGGTGAAGTTCGTTGTTTTTTAAATTTTTTTATTTCGTTTTTTTCCCACAAAACCTAAAACTATGTATTATTAAGGGTTAGGAGGCTTCTAAAAATGCTTTATTGTCAATAAAATACTGTGATTAGTGATGATAATTTGAAGATTTGAGACTTAAACGAAGACACTACTAGATTTCCTACAGAAAAAACCGATTAAGTCATTGTGGATTTTTAGTAAATTTTGTAATAACTTAAAAATCTGAGACTTTTTTTTATCATATTGTGATTCATAAGATATAGTGATTCATAATAACGTACATGTCAACCAAAGCTTAATCAAAGGAATATGTTGTTCTAGATGAATTGATAAGAGAAATAAACAAAAATATATTTCTACAGGAAAAAGCAACTAAGTTTGCGACTGTTTTATTAAAATCGCATTTTTACTGTCAATCAAATACAGACTGAATAATTTTCACGATTAGATAGTAAACTAGACAATATAGGCTATAAAATTCTAAATACAGATTGTACATATCTTAATTTTTTTATGTAAAGATATACCTCCAAACATTAAAATCGCATTATCTCAAAATCACTTTTTTTTACTTAGTCGGTATTTGCAGTAATAGGACGATATACCAAAGAACAAAAAAAATTGTATGGAGAAAATAACGGTTCCGGGCCCTGGTGCAAACCAGATGTGTACTGATATATTTTTACTGTTTCACCCTTTAACGTTACCTGAACAATAAATTGTTCGCTTAATGAAGGGCGGCATGACAGCCCGGAAATTGGGCGCGTTACCCCCCAGAATTAATCCATTCCAAGAGGGGTTGGTCGAGGGATAATCGCCCTTATAGCATGTACGAATATGGCACACTTAAGGCTATTTTCCTTTAATGTTGTTCAGATTGAACGGATTTTTGTAAAACAGGATATGATGTTTAAGAACTTGATGGGATGTCAATGGGATAAATATATTTTGTATTTTTATTTTTTATTTATTGGATGAAAAGGTATGGGATATGTTTTCAAAACGACGATATCTACTTTAAAAATATATTATGATTGTGTTGTAGAATAAAAAGAGCTACCATCATCAGCCTATGATAGTCCACTGCTGGACGTAGGCCTCTCCTATTAACTTACGCGTATGAACGTATTAGGAGGAAAATACCCATAATCGCCACACTGGGCCCGCGGATTGGCGATCGCAGTAATGTGTCCACTATGATGACGCTGCTGCCCATCAAAAGAGCATAAAGAATAAAAAGAGCATGACTACATTATTTGTAAACCGAGTCACTCACGTGATTTTTTATTAATTAGATTAAGCTTGAAAAGATTTTTATGGAATAAATAATAATCTGTTTATAAAACTATAAAAATATTAGGTTCCTGCTGAAATAAAAACAAGCATGATAATTTTAAACCGGGTCACTCACGTTTTTTTAAACTCAAATCACTCTATTGTGGAATATTAATTAGAAAACATAACTGTTTCAAGTTTTTTACGTGTATTTATGTGTGAAATATTTTGGTTATGTAGTTAAAAATATTTTTACCATTATTTTTTTAATATTAATCTTGTGGACTCGGACTTTGCATTTCGTGGATATACTTTTTTTTCATAAAGGTATTTGCAGTATTGTCATACAAAACGTATTAAGGGTCGCAAATACGAAACATTGTGTATTATCGTACGTTAATAGAATAATTGGACCCTTATCAGCTGTCAGAAACATTCGCAGACCAATGTTCTCTAAAATGATCATCTATTTGTTTATGTCATCTTAATACAATTTGATCATGTGTAGGTGTGGAATAGATTCAATGTTTTCATAGATGAAAATAAAATAGAATCCTAACACATATACATAATCACATGTGCCGTGTGGTGACGGCAGTAAGAAAACATTTGTCACCACCCCAACTCCTCCTGCGTGTGTCGTAAGAGTCGATTAAGGGATTGAAGTGTCACTGACCACTATTTGATAAATACTGATGATGGGCAGCAGCGTCATCATAGTGGACATATTACTGCGATCGCCAATGCTTGCTCAGTGTGGCGATTATGGGCGTTTATTTCCTAATGCGTTTATACGCATAGTTAATAGGAGAGGCCTACGTGCAGCAGTAGACTATCATAGGCTGATGATGATGACATAGAATACAACCACGAATGACTAAGGAGTAAATCTTCATCAAATCATTTTGGCCTACCCTATCTAGTATACGCAATATGTCCCTTCGTAATATTAGATTTTTCGTGTTCATGGTAATTATACAATACAATTTCAGTAAAAAAGATTACCTAATTAGAGAAAAAAAAATTCTATAAAATATTGTTTTTATATTTATTAATTATTTTATTGATTAAATATAAAGAGATGATTAGCCACAAAAAGGCTGCAAATTGTAGACAAACACAAGGTATATTAGCTCGAAGCTAATATTAAACATTATAACACATTATTATTATCGTTTCGTCCACAAAACACCAATTAAAACTATTTTGACCCACATCCACAAAATCACCAGTTAGTTTAAAAACAAAATCACACCAACAATCACTCTAATAACGAAACTTTGGTCCATTAAGCAGTTATTAATATTAACTAGCGGGACAAAACAATCGTTAGAGAAAACACACGGAATGGAGAAACATCGAGAACCGCCACGTTTTTATGTTAACATGATATTCATCCTCTCCTTAATGTCTCCCCAATAGGGACGATAACTGTAGTTAAAATAAATTATTTCACACTATGCACGACATAATAGACGAAGAAATTAGTACTAAAAAGTAGATAGCAGTAGTTTTTGTAGAGAGAGTAGGTCGTTTGGCATACAAAAATGACTTCACTTTTGTGCATTTTATAATATATACATAAACAAAAACAAAACAAGCTTATGTACGAAACATCATTTGATATTCACAAGTGCTTTACGGTGAAGGATAACATCGTGAGGAAATCTGCGCAGCTGCGAAGAAATTCAAGGGTGTATGTGAAGTCCCCAACAAGTACTGGGCCAGCGTTGAGACTACGTAAAATAGGCGCGTTTGATGTCGAGTTGCGGAAAAATAGCCAGAATACAACAACAATATCGATGGCAAAAAGCGAGAACGTAGTAACCGCCAAAATGCAAACTTTTCACCAGAGCCAAAAAACTTTTCGATTTCAAGAAAAAAAATCATAACTCTTTCATTTATGAACAAAAATGCTTGATGTTTGGATCTAACTCATAACTTATGGTTTTCTTTCAACTGTCATATTTAATATTTAACTAAAAAGACTGGTTTACGACTTAGTGGCGGTTACGACAATTGAACTCTTTTTTTCGTTACGCGAAAACGCTGTAAACGCCAGAAGTAAATGTACTAAAATAGTGAAACGAGTAAAATGTCAATAAAGCAGAAACGCTGTAAGGATGCATATTTATTCTGAAGATGCAATAATTTTGACGTAAATGTCATTACGTTCTTTATAGGACTAACTGTAATGTGGTAAGTGTCCACCGCCAAAAAGAAACTGTGAAAACAAAACGACTTAAGTATCAATCAACTTTTGTTAACACACATTTTCAAAATGTTTACAAATTTTAAATGCTGGTATCTTAGAAATTAAAAGCTCAGATGCAACAATTACAGTCTTTATATATCAAACACTACCTAGTCCCAATTACTCTGTATAAAAACATTATGAAAGTAACTTAAAACCTGTGTTGCTTATAACATTTCAAAAGGCTAATAAAATCACAACCTTTTTTTTTTTTTTTTTTTGTTTAGGGGGGAGAAATGCTTTACGCATACCGCCCGGGTGCGGGAGGGGACCCGAACGGTTATGTGGGACTCCCGTTAGGCTAATGAGGCCTACGGTATACCCACTAAAAAACCCCCCCACATGCCACCTCATCGCCTTTTGGCGGGGTCACGAGAACGCTCTCGCTTACATTCGCGACCCCGCCGGCGGCAGCTGCTTCCGAGCAGCTCCATCGCGGGTGTCCGAAGACCCTCCACGCTGGACGCGCCAGATGGTTGGGCGCGCCTTCCTCCTCGGTCTCCATTATGTATTGTGGCGGACCCTCCCGAGACCGCCACAAGGAGACCTTGGGTGCCGGAATATTTCCCGGTACCCGGCGGCATATAAGGTCTATGGTTATGCCGCCGACCACACTTCGGCTGCAGAGGATAGGGCGAGCGGCAACGACAACACCGACACTCCTCTTCCTCTGCAGCCCCACCGACGCCGTTACGGCGGAACGGCCCCGCCAAGATCGCAGGGGGTAGGGAGAGTGGCGCTCCGTAATACCATCACGCCTCTCCCCCTGCGTTCCCACCTCGGCCGCAGAGGATAGGGAGAGCGGCAACGACAACACCGACACTCCTCTTCCTCTGCGGTCCACCTCCACGCGTCCTAAGCGGGCTCTGAGCCCGCTTGGAGCGTCCTCCTCGGGCCAGCCGGCGGCCCAAAACTGGCCGGCCCTGGGTGCCTCTTCGCTTCACCGTGGGTGACCAGTCCACGGTTACTGAGCCCCTCCACCACGACCAGGTGGGCACCCCACGGGGGGAATAAAATCACAACCTTGTATCATGCTAACACAAACATAAATACTCTTAGGGTTAATCAGATCAGAAGTATTGTTATCTGCTAGAACTACATATTATTACGAGTATTATAGGTATTGAGGTTTAATATTCCCGTGAAAACTTTAGAACTCTTTAGATTTTATCCTCAGTTTTAGCATTAAATTGTCTCTTAAATAACTATTATCGATATATAACTCACTATTACACCTATTAAACCCACTAACTATAAAATATGTTTAGAATGTAAGTATTACTTTTAATATATTTACAAACAATACTATTTACAGGTATTGGAAAAAAACAAAAATCATTCTTAAACCTAAAATTATAATAACTAACTTAAGCTACCACACTCCCCAAGTCGCTTCCCTGTGGGAGAGTGCCCATGACACTGGCTACATTTCCTCGCTGGATGGAAATGCCTAACCTCTGGCCAAGAAATGAGCCAGCCCTATGGTCATCCGTTGCCTCAGACAGCCTTTTCCCCAGCTCCTTAAAAAGTTTGTGGGCGCCAGGGCCCCACGACCCCAGAGTCTCCACCGCAAAAGCCGCAAAGTCATGGCCACCACAAAGGCCGGTGTACTTCCGATGTTTTAAGACCTCCGCAGCCAAAGCCGCCCCACCCACACTGACCGAAGTGGTGGCCACAATATGTATATGTGAAGGCGCGAGGGTGTCCAAGCACGTCGCATCCCAAATAGGCGCCCTCCCAAACTGCCACGGTATGAGCGTCATCCCAGCTGGTCTCTTGCCATCGTCACAAGCCAGGCCAGGGAGCTCGGCAGGCACGCCCACGCTGGCAAAAGCAAGACGGATCACGTCATTAAAGCCAAGCGAAGCCCAGCAGCCAACCTTGGGGAATTATTGTCCAGCAATGTGGCGCAACTCCTGGAAGGGTAAGCTTGTAGCCAATATCCCGACTCCCTTTCCGACGCTGCAAGCAGACGGGCTTTTTCAGCTGAGGAGGTGGTGGAGTCAAGCAAACCCAACTGTGCACCGCGGCACAGAGGCTCATCCAAAGCCGTCTGCACGTCCCGCCCTGATGGCAATTCGTCGCTCGGATAGGCCAAACTCCAAACATCTATCGCCTCCGCCAAATACGCTACCTCGAAATCAAGTAGTGATGGATTGAGGATACTTCCTACGAGAGTAAGCGTACTGTGCACAGACGATAAAAAAGCGGGAATAGCAATATTCGACACCCACCGTAGACCTAAGCCACCAAACCGTATTGGAAGAGTTACCTGGATTAACTGCTTCTCATCCAGTTTGATATTTAAGATGTTTTGCATTGTGGTGTGTATCAAACTGTCCAACTTCTCACACACTTGCGGAAACTTCCAAAAAGGACTGCATCGCATTCCTTAAATACAGGGGCTCCAAGTAGATGAAGAGAATCCGCGTTCATCACCTTGATACCTGGACAGACATTCTCAAAATTGCTAATAATTTGGGACCTGCTTACATTGACTGAGCTCACATACAGCTCACATTTTCCCATATTCAGCTCAATACCTATTTCTCTAAGCTTAGTAGCTAAGGAGGTCAAATCACTCAGAACAGACTCTGCCTCGCCCCCGAGGCTACCGTCGTCCAGGTACCACATGTTGAGTTTACTGCCAAGTGTCGAGTTAATAAAGTGGATTGCAAGGCTAAAAAAGTAGCCGACGGAGCTGAAGGCATTTTTAATATCAATTTTAACCAGTGCAAGCTCTTTGTTGCTTAGCAAGCAAGTATTTCTTATCATTTAATTTTCAACATAATATTTAAACAATTGTTTGAACACAACTATCACATCAAATATAAAAAAAAATCTTTGAAGTAATCTCATTGAACCATTAATATTTAACTTAAATAACTAAACGTTATCATTACTATGGTACCGTACAAAATAAAATTGTTATTATTTATTTAAATAAAAACTTGGTGTAATTTTTCTTAGGCAGAATATCACTTGAAATTAAAATAGGAACCTAAAAATTGCATTCCAATGGAATTCTTTTTCACTTCGCGGACACGCAGAGTACTCAGACTACGTACACCCACTGGCTCCGGTGATCGCCAGTAGTCTAAATCACAGGTCGTATTTACGAGGCACATCGCCGCAAGCGCACATTTTTATTGCTGTATCTTCAAGCGGTACCCTTATCACGTTGTGTTTCAAATGTCGTTACAGTGGCTTGGTGCTAATTCATTTTCGAATGAAATGTAGTAAGCGTCAATCATTGACAATTTATTTTAGGATAATTGCAGTAAACTTGGTTCGTATTTTTTTCACTACATGCATTAATGCTGTAACCGCCACAGAACAAAATTTCGGCAACGCTGTTACCACCACACGTTTTGATTTATGAAAAAACAAAATTGGCGTAAATGTACTCGTCTAGAAAATTGCTACTATTTGGGTGTTTACAGCAATTAGATGTGGGCATCGTCAAAAAAATACATTCGTTTTGCAACGTAGTCCAGTTTTTTCTAAGCGTCGTAGAGCCATGGGACCCAGACCAGTCGACGCAGAAAAATTCGCTGATTCCGAATATGCAAAAAAATTTTTTTCGACCAGGTGGCGGTTACTACGTTCTCGCTTTTTGCCATCGATATATACATAGCGGCGATTTATTTGACTTTTCGAAAAAAGATGTTCATTTGACTTTCCAGTCACCATCCCAATTACATCAGTATTTCAGGACACTATATACCAGACTACAAGACAATAATTGTAAATTAACAAACATTAAGTCAGGATTAAGGTAAAGGAACGGGTAGTTGGCCTTTTTTGGAAAGTTCTGAGTTCGGACTCCTCTGAATAGTGCCTAATAAATAGAAGTCATCGGAAAAGAACAAACTTGAATGCTATAATAATTTGTTAACCTTTAAATATTAAGTCAGCATTACTTATTAGCCAACACATATTTTGTAACCTCAAGTTTGACCGTTTTAGGGCGTAATCATAATTTTACAACTTAGTACAAATTTTAAATTATAAATAACACACTTTTTTCAAAAATGATTTCAGTTTACAATGGGAGCAGACCTATATGTGTAAGATATCAGATTAATTTTATCTATGATTACATTACTAATACAACTGCATATTGAGTACGCATAGCATCACATATATTATATGAAATCTGCAGCATTCATACATAAAATCCAATCGAACCTTTATGGCACGTACAATTCATTCACGTAATTACCAATTTGTTCTGCGGTCGGGATCCAGTAGCCATACAAATGTCGAACATTTCTTCGCGTAAGATACGTGAGTGACTCGTTACAAAACACAGTGTTTGAAGTTTTAGGATTTCGTGTGTTTACCACTTGTGGTTACCATTGGTTCGAATGAAACAGTAACTGATTTACGCCTTAAATATATTGTCGTAAGGACTATTTTACATAAAGTTATTCAAGTTACAATTTATTGATAGGGTATTAAGTTGGAGTAGATTTGTAGGTGTGTTTAGTATTTGCAATAAATATGAAGTAAGTTGGCAATGTGAATGGAACTTTTAACGGCTTTTGGAGGCTTTTATTTAGCCCTAAAGGACTTAAGAGGAAATAGAAGCTCCTTATGTTTATGCAAACGCGAACCCCTGTTTCCTCCCTGGACGAATGTCCAATAAATAAAAAAATAATTCGTCGAAGTGTCCATACACTTCGCTAAATCAGGTAAATATAATTTTGCCATGCCCATGTCGATATATTTTGCTGTTTTGGATAATTATTATTTTTATTATAAAATGTATAATCATACAAGAATTATACAAATAGTCAAATTTTAAATGCGTTAAGACAGTGACTATAATTTATAGGTACTTATTAGGTTTAATTTCAAAAAAATATATTAAAATGGTGTATGACAAAGTGGTCTCCGCGTCGTACAGTAAAGGTCACTTTGAAATTAAACCTAGAACGTATGACTTAAATTTAAATATTTGCCAGAGTCTGTTACATAAAAGCCGGGAGACGCTGGGGGCTTCTAACCGTTGTACGTAGAGGTCCAAAGGAGAGGCCTTTGCTCAGCAGTAGACGTCTTATGCCATCTCAGCCGTGTGGTACGGTAATAAGAATACATTAGACACCACCCAAAGTCCTCCTGCGGGTGTAGTAAGAGTCGACTAAGGGATTAAAGTGTCACAGACCATTATTTGATAAAAGATTGATGATGGGCAGCAGCGTCATCATAGTGGACACTGCGATCGCCAATCCGCTTGCCCAGCGTGGCGATTATGGGTATGGATTATGGTAACGCGTTAATACGCATAGGAGGCCTACGTCCAGCAGTGGACTATTATAGGCTGATTATGATGATGAGACGTCTTTACTAGGCTACGGAGGCTGATAAATAATAATGATGATGAAGTAGATAATGATGATGGTGAAGTAAATACCAATATAATTGTCAACAATTTAACACGGCAATTAATAACAGTAGTATCGTAAACGGCTTAACACGATCCACGTAGATACATATCGGAATCAGCGGAATTAATGAAATTATACTAATCCGTTGTATATCGGAAACGTGAGATAAACGCTAATAGTGTTTTAGTTTGTTCATACCGGTTTGCCTGTAATAGGAATAATAAATCAAATCATGCATATACAAGGGGACAATTACAGGGAGATTTTAAAGCATTCCGAAAATTTTTAACTATACATTCTAGACATCAAAATAAACAAAAATATTATGAGACCTAATGTCAATTCCACCAAAAAAATATTTTTTTTTCTTTTTTTTAGTCTTTTTGAATACTTTTTAACATTTCCATTACTTTTTATCATAACAACAATTTGTTTTAACAATTTGTTTCAAAAAGAAGTTAAATAACGAATTACGCCGAAAAACTTATTTCGAAAAAAGGTTGATTATCTCTGAAACCAAGCTGAATCCAAGAAATTTTATTTAACATTAAAGACTTTGAATATGGTCAGGAATCCAGCATTAAAATCTTTTGGTTTCCTCGCGAGCACCCTGTATATCAAAGTCAAAAATCAAAGTATTCTTTATTCAAGAAAGCTTTTTAGCGCTTATTATATTTTTGGAATCGTCTGACACAATATTATTTACGTAGGTAATAATTTGACTGTCATACCCCCATGAACCCTTTATACATATAGTACATCATATGATTACAGGAAGCCAATTTCAACTTAGTCTAATCTTTGCAAGTGACAGCCCATGTCAATGTCAATGTATTATTAACTTTCATTGTAACAGATCAAACGTAATATGTTTTAGTTAAAATTATAATGAATGTAATTTATTTGGTGAATAATTAAACTAACGGGAAAGAAAATATGTGTAATAATGAATAAGTATGACAGCAATTATGACTATTGGGGTTTTTTGAGGCACACATTATATTAAACGATATCTGGAATCCGGATTTCTATTATAATTATACGCGGCTATATTTAATAACAGAAAATTCAATGATTTAATAGTAGTTTATGTGACTGTACATAATGAAGAGCATTAAAACGGCGAGTTTCATAATAGCATCATACGAGTGTCTTAATGCCTAATTGTGTACAGTCGCAAACATTACTTTATCTACTCACATAATACCATAAGCTTCCATGATGCGTTCAGTAACCGCAAATTATGACCGGCATTGCAAGATTTTTCTTGGCCACTAAAATTAATTATTAATAAAATAAAACAGAAAAGAAACGCGAAAATGCAGAAATTTATTTGGAACAATAATAATTATTTATAGTTTGTATAGTGCAATTATTATAATTCCACAATTTAAACATTTTTTCCAACAAAACAATGTAATGGCGGTATTGGCGGTAATGAAAAATTCTTTGGCAGCTGTCATAGTTTTTTTTTTAATTCAGAGACAATCTAGAGTCAACCCCAACTATCACATCATTCGAAATCTTACTTACGTGCGACAATTGTCAATTTTGTTCGAAATTAACACTTAATTTCGAACTAAACGTCATCTCGAGTGATATTAGAATAGAGGCCTAAGCAAATTCCTTTATTTTTCAAAGATGTTCGAAATTTGAATGAAATAACATTATCGAAAACGATAATATTATTTAGTTATAATAACACTTTCACAGATAAGAAATTTATTCTAACAAGTCAGTCTATTTTTATGGTGGTCATAATGTGCGGTTTTTGAACGCGTCATGGACTGTTTAAGATATTTGGGTAGATAAAGGTGATTATAATTTCAGCAGATGTATTGGACTGGTTCAAAATTGTTTTGCAATACCTATTGTTTTATTAATGTAATTAACTAATAATAAATTTAAATCATTTGAGGCATTAGAAGGGATTGAGTGTCACTGACCATTATTTGATAAAAGGTTGATGATGGGCAGCAGCGTCCTCATAGTGGACACATTACTGCGATCGCCAATCCGCATGTCCAGCGTGGTGATTATGGGCTTTTACCTCCTAATGCGTCTATACGCATAGTTAGTAGGAGAGGCCTACGTCCAGCAGTGGACCGAGATAGGCTGATGATGTGATGTGATGTGGATAATCTATCTCGCGGCGACATATTGTCGCACCAATCATGTGCTAAGCCTACTTAATTCTTCAGTTTTGTTTACAATTTCCTGGCCTATAGTTCTACCCCAAACTTCAAAAATCGTAAATACTGCATCTTTCTCTGTCACTACAACGAAGGTGTAACTAGAGTGACAGAGATGCATGCTCGAAATTTACGGTTTTCGCAAATTTCGGGTTAAATTCGGGAAGTTTGGAGGGTCGGACGTAAATTGCCGTAATGCCCTTTCTAATGGGGATGGAATGTGAAAACTATTATACTAAGGGTTTGCGAAGAAGTTGCTATGGTTACGCTTAAAAATACTTGATTGGTATCAAATGAAATGAAATGAAATAATTTTTATTTTGCTTGAAATATGGTATAAAAGTTGTTTAGACAATATTATAATAAGTAACACATATTTCACCATCATCGGGCATGCAAAAAAAATATCTTAACCTACAAGTAAAACTAAGTCTATATTATAGTATAGTCAAGGCCAACTTCAGTCAAAAGATGACATGTAATCCTCTACGAAGTAAAAAGCCTTTTGTACAAGCCAAGCTTTTAGTTTTGCTTTGAACATTCGCAAAGACAATAGTTTAATATCGTTATCTAGTTTATTATAGATCTTGATACTCATGCAAAAAGTGTTTCTGCTGTACAAAGCTGTTCTTTTGGAAGGTATTGCTTGCCTGTCGGGGTTTCTTGTATTAAAATTATATACATCATTATACGTCTTGAAAACTTCTGGATGCATTTTTACAAATAAACATATTTCGTAAATATACTCGTACATACAAGGCACTGTCATTATATGGCTTCGCGGATGAGATTCCTTGGCCTTTATTTTGATTAAAATTTCGATGCTTATTAATTTCAATAGCTTCACGTAGTACGGTTATTAAGTCTCTTCATCATCATCAGCCAAGGATGTCCATTGCTGGACGTAGGCCTCTCCTCAAGCGGACTGGCGATCGCAGTAATGTGTCCACTATGATGACGCTGCTGCCCATCAACTTTTATCAAATAATGGTCAGTGACACTTCAATCCCTTAGTCGACTCTTACGACACCCGAGGAGTTGGGGTGGTGACAAATGTATTCTTACTGCCGTCACCACACGGCCGCGTCACGACACGTATGCACTGTATAGTTGTTACATTTATAAATAAGCTTGTTTCTACATTTTAGCCTGGAAAAGTATTTAGTAAGCGGACGTCGTAGCTTACGAAGCTCAATAACCACACGCCATTGTGACCCGACAAAAACTTGATGAGGAACGAGCGTCATTAACAGCACAACAGGCTGCTTCAAACGGGAAGCGGACACAGTAGTCTATAGGACAGTATGTTACTACATAATCATTTAAAGTATTTGCTGTAAGAAAGTTTAAGACACAGCCCGGGGCGGTGTGAAGAAATTTAGAAGTGTGAGAGATAGATATATCTACAGTGTGGAAATGAGAACCCGACAAACTTGAAGGTTGTATTCCTAACCACATTTTGAGACTATAATGTCAAAATGTGTAATGTATAATGTAATGTTAGAGAATGGTCAAAGGCAGGTGTATGCAATTCCTTACAAGGCTAGGCAGCTTTGTAAGGAATTGCATACACTTGAGAAAATTGACCGGTGGTTGCTAAGACCGAGTGGCCGAGGGGTGCAGGCATCAGCCGCGAAGGCTGAGCACTTGGGTTTGATCCCCACCTCGGAAGTTAGGTGATCTTGGTCGTTTTTCTTTGGTATATGACATCTAATATTTAATGTCATTTGAACTTTTTTAGTTACGACTTAGTTTCAGAGATAATTTCATTTTTTTAACTATTTTGATTGTAACTCATTGACAAAATTGCTCAAACGATTAAAATTCTTACACTATGAGTTTTTATCTTGACATACTCTTTATTGACGTCAAAGAAAATGAAGTTTGAGTAAAATGTTTAAGTAAAAGAAAAATTTAAAACAGTTTACAATATCTCATCATACCTACTATAATTATTATGGTAAATATCCCGTTTTGATTCATACCAGTAACCTGCGACTATAATATATTATAACGTGGACGTCTAACGCCAGCTCAAAAATGCCCCCAAAACCAATTGTTCAATTGTGCCAAGATGGGCAGGACATAGCGCTTTTCTTAACACCGCGCGTACTTCGACGCAACATTTTGACATAAATGTTTATAGAATATAGCGAATCAAATCTATCGCTCTTATCTAGAGCAGAGCCCAACTGGGGAAGTACCTCCGCCTTACAGAAAACCGCAGCCAAATAACACTATCCCCTACACATAGTGTTGTGTTCCTGCTGGTGAGTAAGGTAGCCAGGCTCAACGAGGGTGCGGAGTGCTGCCGACGGGGGGACCTACGGAACTGACAATACTGGCTTCGGCCTGTGTTGGCGCGGCATGCAGGTGCGGCTATCAGGGAGACCCGGTGAAACGGCTGACCGCTGGCCGCCCGTAGGTCAGTAGGGTTCCCGAACCCAGGGACCACGTAATCTCCGCCCTGGGAGGCTGAACCGCCAACCTGCGCAAAATCCCTGGAGTAGTGGCCGTGCCGGAGGAGGAGACCGGAGTGGACCCGGCCGCTGCCACAGGGGGGGACCGGGGGCCCTTCCGTACGCCGTGCCTGCAGACCGCACTACCTGCGCTGTCCCCTGCAAGATTTGTTCCGTTTGTTTGTCCCTTGAGTCGTCGGCACTCCGAACCCTTCTTAGGATTAAGTACACCCACTATAATGGCGCGAAAACAGAAAAAGTTTGGACTATCAGCGGCATCTCCATCCACACAAGTGGACTACTGCAACATCAGGGGTATCCACTCTAACCTAAACGCAGTCCACTGCCACCTGGAAACTGCGCAGCTGACCATACTTTTCCTCACGGAGACGCAAATATCCTGCCCGGCGGATATATCGTACCTATTGTACCCCGGCTATACACTCGAACATAAGTTCGTGAGGCACGCCGGTGTATGTATGTACGCCCGGCAGGATGTATGCTGTCGTCGTCTTCTTGCCTTTGAAGATAGGGACCTGTCAGTTTTGTGGGTGCGTGTGGACTACGGCGGCCACACCAGAGTCTACGCGTGCCTTTACAGGTCTCACAGTGGCAACACAGAGACAGCCCGACTCTTCGAGCACATACAGTCGACATCCGACAGAGTGCTTGAGCAGTACCCATCCGCGGAGCTGGTGATTTTGGGGGACTTTAATGCCCACCACGTTGAGTGGCTGGGCTCCCGGTCCACCGACTTTGCGGGAAGGTCTGCTCACGAATTTTCTCTGGCCTATGGGCTCTCACAACTGGTACGTTCTCCCACGAGAATACCAGATATCGAGGACCATACGAGCTCCTTGCTTGACCTTCTGTTGACCACGCATCCGGACGGATACACCATCGCAGTAAATGCACCTCTCGGCTCGTCCGATCACTGCCTTATCCGGACAAATTCGCCTTGCGCGCAGCGAGAACCACCGCGACCTACTACTACTCGTCGCGTTTGGCAGTACGGGTCAGCAGATTGGGACGGATTGCGTGAATTCTACGCTTCGTACCCTTGGAGGCAGCTCTGTTTCGCATCGGATGATCCTGACTCCTGTGCGACTAATGTCGCCGAGACGATACAGCTGGGAATGGACTGTTTCATTCCCAACTCACTAATCGCTACAGGAGCAAAGAAGCGACCTTGGTTTAACCGGCCCTGTAAAGAAGCTGCGGTTCAAAAGCAGGCTGCTTACAGGGCTTGGACCAAGGCCGTAACTGATAAGGATCCGAACGTCTCTGATGCGAAACGCAGACTGAATGCTGCCTCGAGGTCCTGCAAAAGAGCTGTTGCCAGAGCAAAATTTGATTTTGTCGGCAGATTTGGCGAGAAGCTTGCAGGCCACCCTTCCGGGAGTAGGGCCTTCTGGTCACTTGCCAAAGCTGCCGAGGGAAACTTTTGTCGGTCATCCCTGCCACCACTGCGAAATGCTGACGGTAATCTGATCCATAGTGCAAAAGAGAAAGCGATCTTCTAGGTGCTCTTTTTGCCTCGAACTCGACTGTGAGCGATGACGGCAGCATTATACCGCCTACCATCCCGCGGTGCGCACACTCCATGCCAGAAATTCGCATCTCCCAGAAAGATGTTCGGCTGGAGTTGCTGTCGTTAAACGTTCACAAGTCGAGCGGGCCAGACGGCATACCTGCAGTGGTGCTTAAACGTTGTGCTCCTGAGTTGTGTCCTGTGTTAACGCGTCTCTTCGCTCTTTCCAGTATCAAACGGGAAGTTCCATCTTCGTGGAAGACGGCCCTTGTGCACCCTGTTCCAAAAAAGGGTGACAGATCGGATCCATCGAATTATAGGCCTATCGCTATCACCTCCCTTCTCTCTAAGGTCATGGAGCGTATAGTTAACGCTAAGCTCCTTGGTTACCTAGAAGAACACGATCTTATAAGCGACCGCCAGTATGGCTTTCGCCACGGTCGCTCTACCGGTGATCTTCTAGTGTACCTCACTCACCGCTGGGCATCAGCCATTGAGAGTCAAGGCGAGGCTTTGGCAGTCAGCCTAGATATAGCGAAGGCGTTCGATCGGGTCTGGCATAGGGGCCTTTTGTCGAAGTTGCCATCTTATGGACTGCCCGAGGGATTATGCAGATGGATTGCTAGCTTTTTGTCCGGCAGACGCATTCGTGCCGTAGTAGACGGTAGCTGCTCTGATAGCATGGACATAAACGCTGGCGTCCCGCAAGGCTCTGTGCTATCCCCAACGCTGTTCCTTCTGCATATCAATGACATGTTGTCTATCGGCGACCTCCATTGCTATGCGGATGACAGTACTGGGGATACTTTTTACACAGGCCGTGCTAATATCCCTCGCTCTGTGGTACTGGAAAGTCGCGGAAAACTTGTGTCTGACATCGAGAACACTTTATCTAGAGTCTCGTTATGGGGTCGGGATAACCTAGTCAGGTTCAACCCCACAAAGACACAAGTTTGCGCGTTTACCGCTAAAAAAACCCCATTTACTGTGGCTCCAAAGTTCCAAGACACAGCTCTTACCATGTCAGGGAGTATTGGGATCCTCGGAGTCGACATTTCCAACGACGTCCAATTCCGATGTCACCTAGAGGGAAAAGCTACGCTGGCATCCAAAAAGCTCGGGGTGCTCAATAAAGCGAGGGGATACTTTACTCCGGGGCAAAGACTTCTGTTATATAAGTCGCAAGTCAGACCCCATATGGAGTATTGCTGTCACCTCTGGGCAGGAGCACCTGTATACCAGCTTGCACCCTTTGACTCGGTTCAGAGACGAGCTGTCCGAATAGTCGACGATCCCAGACTCACAGGCGGTATTGAACCCTTAAGTCTAAGGAGAGACTTCGCCTCCTTATGTGTGTTCTATCGTCTGTACAATGGGTTGTGCTCTGAAGAACTGTTCGACATGATGCCAACGTCCACTTTTCATCATCGCACCGCTCGCCACCGACTGGGCGCTCATCCTCACACCTTGCAACCTAAATGGTCGCGCACCGTGCGGTTTCAGAGGAACTTCCTCCCGCGGACGGTCTGTCTGTGGAATGAGCTCCCTGCCGAGGTTTTCCCGTTGGACTACAGTATGGGGTTCTTCAAAAGAGGAGTGTACAAGTTCTTATTGGGTCGGCAACGCGCATGTGACACCCCTGGGGTTGCAAGCGCCCATAGGCTACGGTGACTGCTTTCCATCAGGCGGGCCGTATGCTTGTTTGCCACCGACGTGGTATAAAAAAAAAAAAAAAAACAAAATTTTGATGGACCAATAACAACTATTTTTAAATGGCGGTTTAAGTTTTTATAGGTTAAAATTCATTACGATGCTTTGAAGAGGGGGTGACACTTGTCAACTATAATCAGAAATCGGACAAATGTGCGTCATTGTTTGCAATAATATGGACATGACTCCAAAGTTGATTGAATATTCATTCATTTAATCGTTTTCAGAAAATTACCTTTTTGAAACCGGTAACTATGAAAGCCTTTATGAATAGACCTCTCAAAGCTTCGAAATCAAATTTCAAGAAATTATTCGTTTAATTATTCATTCAATCAAATTTGGTGATATGTCCAAAATTATTATTGCGAACAATGACGCACATTTGTCCGATCCCTGATTATAATTCAGGACCGTTTGTAAAAGGCAATTTAATATGGCGTGAGGCTTCCATACTTAACTTACTGTTTCGCATCGACTGCGGTCTCCCCCTTGAGCTCACTTCCTTCCTCGAGCAAGTTACAATTGCTCTCCGTCCCCCTTATTAATATACGTCATTAACTACAGAATTTAACATCTCAGCCACCTGGATTTTTGACGGTTTATCAAAGTTTTCTTGAGATTTTTTAAGTAATGTCTTTCTGTCAGAGGTAATTTTGAGGAAATTAAACCAAACGTAATATTGTCTTGAATTCCTGCTACAGTTGTTTATGAAGTAAAATTATGGGAACTGATTATAGCGCCTATATCATCATCTAAACATCTTCTTATTCTCTGGACCTATTACAATGTCTCCTTAAATAAAAGAATAAATATAGTATACATATATAGATAGTCCGCTGGATGCGGGTGGCGCAGGACCGGTCATTGTGGCAATCTTTGGGGGAGGCCTATGTTCAGCAGTGGACGTCTTTCGGCTGATATGATGATGATGATGATGATATAGATAATAATAACTTGCCAGAGCACATTGAGGTGCTCCAGGATAATAGTTTTAAAAATAAGTTGACCATTTGGCTTATCGAAAGATGTTTTTAGTGTTAAGAATTATTTCGAGCATAAGTGATATAGATCGATATTATTGTATTTCATTTATTTGACATAATGAAACTTATTATTAATTTTGTAATTGACAAAAAAATCTATTGTGCTAAATTAATTGCCTCTCTAAATAATTGCACATGCAGGCGCGTGCTGGCTGAATACACAGTTATATAATATTTTATAAAACTACATTATAAATAAAAATATAATAATGTGTCCATTATGATGACGCTGCTGCCCATCATCAATCTTGTAGAATGGTCAGGCACTTCAATCCTGTAGTCAACTCTTACGACACCCGCAGGAGGAGTTAGGGTGGTGACAAATGTATTCATAGTGCCGTCACTACACAAATAATAAAAATAATTTAAATATGCTTGTCATTTAAAAATCATTAACCTAATATATTATGAACAGACCTCTACTTATCAATTGTCATAAATAAGAAGGCTTTTTTATTCAAGTAGTTGTTTCTTTCTTCTATAGATATTATGGTTTGTTAAAATTTCGTTTGTTTGTTAACTTGACTCGACTAAACCACTTGACTGTATTTTAGAAAACCGTCAGAAATTAATTTGCTTCACAAAATTTATTCCTGCATATACATCTTGAAACTTATGGATTATTCTCACCAGATCTGCAGTATCAACGTTACAACAGATTTCCCAAACGTACGGAATGATTTGCATAAAATGTTTTCTCTTTTTCATTTTTATATCAGACAACCAGACCAATTTCTGGTTTTGAATTTTACAATGTTTTTGAATATTTGAGGAACATTTTGTGGGAGCTAAATTAGTACATTACGATACAAATGCGAAAAAAATGAGGTTTGAAACGAGTGGAGATAAATTAAAGCACGACCTAAGGGAGTGCTTTAAATCGACATGAGTTACGAATTTCGTTTTCGCACGTGTATCGTACGACGTTTTTCAGTGCATATGGCCCTCCGAAGATTTCGAGTTGACGTAAAATGAACCACTTCTCGCACTAGCGCATAAAAAAGCGCCATATATACTGAAATAGTACATTTCTATACAAGTGCAAAAAAATTTTTTTTCCTAACTAGTGCGCAAACACGAACTTTGCGCACGCTTCGCGCGCGATAATTTCTCTTTTTGACGCACTTGTTATGAAAAAAATCGTCCCTTACACGTGCAAAAACTTTTTTTTAACTCGGATGATTGTCGCACTCATTAACAGCACAACAGGTTGCGGCTTCAACTTTCACCCCGTCGAAATATTACATTTCCTAACTAGTGCAGGAAAACTTTTTTTCGGTGAGGGTGAAAGTTGGAGGCCATTTCGGTGAGGGCGACAATCACCCGAGTTAAACAGTTTTTACACGTGTATCGAATGACTTTTTTCATAACAAGTGCCTTAAAAAGAGAAATTTACGCACGCGAGGCGTGCACTAAGTTTACTTTTCCGCACTAGTTAGGAAAAATATTTTTTAAACAGTTATTGCAAGCTTTAGGGTTAATTAATTACTTTGGACATTGAATAGTTCATACAGGTGCCAATGTAAAACTTAGATTAAATGTCAAAAAATAAATAATTTGTAATTTGAAGAATATCTCTAGGTATGCTCAAGAGGCTTGTGTTGTGAGTACGTAACTAAGCATATAGATACTTGAAAACGTCACAACATCCATGACCAAGACGTATTTTTTTTTGTGATAAATAAATACACAAATAATGCCCATACTGGGATTCGAAATTCGAACCCATAACCTCCAGCTTCGTAGGCAGGGTCACTACCAACTAGGCTACGGAGGCTGACATATTTCTCCGGCCTTCTTTTATTAACACAGTTCAAGATCATATAACCCGTCAACCTTCAAGTCAAGGGTGAATAGGCACCTTCTGGGCAGACTCACTCCATCGTAGGCCACGTCTCTGCCCTTGGCTAGTCTGTGGCCATGAGTAAGCACATTTCAAATAATAAAAAAAGACGGGATATCTATATCTGGCGGCGATAGACTGTCGTACCAATCATGCAGGACTGGATTTAGAGGTTGAGAGGCTTCGGGTCAACAAAGGAGTGGAGGCCCATGACCCCCAATTATTTTCCAAATAAAGTAGATAATTTTTTTCAGTCAAGTTTTTCAATATTTTATATCAATATAATCGGAATCAAGAATTATCTGAAATTAAATTGTAGCCAATCACCAAACTTTTTAACAATATTATATCTAGCAAAACTGTCCCACAGCACATGTGCCATTCTAGCATAATCCTGTTACATAAGAAGGGCGACAAGTCTGACATAGAAAACTATAGACCCATCAGTCTGGTCTCCCATCTTTACAAACTTTTTATAAAAATAATAGAAACCCGAATTTCTGGACAGCTTGACCGACACCAACCACCCGAACAAGCAGGATTTCGTCCCGGCCTCTCCACAACCGACCACTTACACGCCCTAAATCAAATAATAGAAAAATGTCACGAATATAATCTTCCCCATTTACCTCGCATTCGTAGACTACTCAAAATCATTTGACAGCCTTTCACATGAGTCCATCTTTACTGCATTACATAATCAAGACATAGATCCAAGTTACATCCATCTCATCAAAACCATTTATCCAAATAGCACAGCCGCAATTAAACTTCAATCCTCTGGCCCATCCTTTGATATTCAAAAAGGAGTTAAACAAGGAGATCCGTTATCGCCGAAGCTCTTCACCAGCACTCTGGAACACGTCTTCCGGAAACTTGCGCCGAGTTGGGAAGGTCGGGGCCTTGTTGTCGGAGAAAGAAGATTAACAAACCTTAGATTCGCCGACGACATTGTCCTGTTTTCCTCAACTGCTTCCGAGTTACAAAATATGCTTCAAGATCTAAGCTGCGCTAGCTTCGAGGTGGGACTGAAGATGAACATGTCAAAGACCAAGCTTATGACTAATAGCACCACGCGTAGGGTAGAGATAAACGGCGAACCTATTGCATATGTCGATGAGTACCTTTACTTGGGTCAACAAATCTCCTTCCAGGCGCGACAGGAGAAGGAAGTCGAAAGACGGACTGATAACGCCTGGAGGAGCTGGTCCTTGAAACATCTTATGAAGGGCGACCTCCCTCTTTCCCTTAAATGGAGGCTCATGGACATGTGCATACTGCCAATTCTCACCTACGGTGCACAGGCTTGGTCTTTGACTTTGTCACAGAAGTCTAAACTCGGGGTTTGCCAGCGAGCTATGGAGCGCAGCATATTGGGTATCAAGTTAGTGGATCGAGTCCGGAACACCACGCTGCGCTCCAAGACCCAAATAGTCGATGTAACTCGGAAGGCGGCCAAGTTGAAGTGGGACTGGGCTGGTCATATCTGCCGAATGCCGAATGAGCTGTGGGCCAATATAGCCACTGAATGGCAGCCCAGCTCAAAACGTGGACCTGGTAGACCACGTCGGCGATGGCGAGACGAACTGGATTCCTTTTTATCAGGATGGCCAGAAATTGCTCAGGACAGGGAAAATTGGAAAAAGTGGGGGGAGGCCTTTGCCCAGCAGTGGGACACTACAGGCTAAATATAATAATAATATAATAATAATAATAAATTGTAGCGTTAATAAACGGAATCTTCCGAGCCTTTTTCGCCGAAAGACCGTTGATGATTTCGCTGAAATCTAGTTCCCGAAGCAGATCACTTTCAATACTCAAAAAGTATTTTTTACTAGTGCTTACTAGTTGGAATTTGAAAAAAAAAATCGGATTCTTTATTGTGGGGGCCCCTCTTTCGTGGAGGCCCCGGGGCTGTAGCCCCGGTTACCCCCCCTAAATCCGGCCCTGCAATCATGTGCTAATTCTACTAGAAAATTACTTTGGAAAACGTATCGAAATATTTTTGAGCCCCAATCTATTTAAACTACCTATAACTACAGAACTATTAGTACAAATTTGAACCCGAATTGTAAATGGTCTATCAAGAGCCATTGTTTCGTTATCTCATTAATGGGCGTTATTGTGAATATAATTCCCTTACAATATTAGGAAGGGTGAGACTTTGTCAAGGCCGTCCATAATACGTTACACAGATATAGAAGAAAATCAAAAGATTACCCCCTTATTCACAAAAGTATCTTAACTTACCTCGTGCAGGGTCCACCCGGATAGCTACCACCATCTTAGCCGTTAACCTGCTGCTAAATAGTTAGTACTGTGTTCCGGTTTGGGGGTAAGATAGTCGGTGTAATTACTGGCATAGATAGAGGCAATGCATCTAAGTCATCGGGGTAGGCAGCGCATAAGCGATTTTTTGGTCACTATGTCCATGGACCTCAGTTCTTGCTTTCTATCAGGTGGATTGAGAGCTCAGTTGTCTACTTTCGTCGCAATCGTCACACGTCGCAATAGTCACATAAAAAACTCCCTCGGATCTTAGACCTCAACTCTTCCGGTGGGTGTCGTGTCGTAAGGGATTGAAGCGTCACTGAACTGTGAATTAGCATTTCTTAGCCTACCAGTGGTTTTGGAGAAAAAAATAACAACTCCCGTTTCTCCACAATAAATCATGGCACTAGATAGGAGCGTCAGTAGGTATCAAGACCGTTTTTCGTGAATACCCCATAGTTGACAGCAACCCTAGCAGGACCGCCGAGCGTAGGTGTGAAAAGTGAAGTACATACTAGTGATTGACTTTCTGTACCTTTCAATATTTTATGGAATAGGAGGCAAGCGAGCTGATGTATCGCCTAATGGTAAACGATCACCGTCGTGGACACCCGCAACACCCGTGGTATTAAGCGCGTTGCCGATTTTTAAGATGGGAATACGCTCTTTTCTTGAAGGTTTGAAAATCATAATGGTCCGGAAACACCGCAGGAGACAAACATTCCAGAGCTTAGCTGTGCGAGGCAAGGAATTTCTAGAAAAACGCACGGTTGAGAACTGGCAGACATCGAAATGGTGGGGATGGAAATGCTGTTTGTGGCTAAGGCCGTGGTCATTTCGGCCTGCCGACAGCGGCCCGGAATGCTCGGGAGTGGTTGCTTCGACCCGCCGCCCGCAGCGTCCGAATGGTGTGTTCGGAAATGCTCGGGAGTGGTCCTTTACGCCCGTGCATTCCGGTTTTCACCCGCCGCGCGCTGCGGACGAAAACGACCACTCTAGAGCATTTCCGAACATACCAATCGGACGCCGCGGGCAACGGGCCGACGTCGGCCGCGGACTGCGGGTCGAAACGACCGCAGCTTTAAGGTAGGCGTCCACTAGTCGGTATCGTACGCATCGGACGCATCGCACAAAACGGATAAATATTTCACAGCCCCTCCACTGTACCGGCAGCGTACGAATTACCGACGGTGAGTGCCAGCATACGGATTGACGATGCCAGTTCATTCAGATTTTCATAATGAACACACGTGTGGAGTGAGAATGTCGGAAAGCGATGAAGAATTTGTCGTTGTAGCTTGCTTGTTGTTGCTGCAAAACCTAACGAATGTTGGTGGTAATTCACGCACAGATGCTTGGCACGACAAACGCCAAATGCAAATGGCCGACGATGCGGAGCGACCGCGTGGACTGCGTCCACTGATCGACGATGACGTCATCGGCACGCATCGCCAAAGTTGCCTCGCATTACTGGATGCTTAGCCAAGTTGCCAATCGCTGGCGCTTGCTAGCGCATCGTAGTTTTCCCTCTTTGTCGCACTAATATGAAGGAGTGACAGAGAGGGAAAACTACGATGCGCTAGCAAGCGCTAGCGATTGGCAACTTGGCTAAGCATCCTGATGTGCGATGCGTACGATGCGGACAGGTGGACGCACTTATATGAGTATCTATACAAAGCAATCTAAAATCCGTTGCGTGCGATGCGTCTGATGTGTACGATACCGACTAGAGTGAACGTCCTTAAGTGACCACATCTAGAAATAAACATCATTGTACTAGGTGTGAGAATAGTGTGCATAAAATCCGCACGTGCTCCGATAACAAATACTATGACGTAACGCTGTTATCGTGCGGGACAGTGAAAAGGGTACGCCTAATAGTTGGTAAACGTTTATTAATTGATACAATAATGGGGGGTGTTGGGATGGCTAGGGTAGGGAGTGGGGTGTGAAATTTAATAAAGGGCAAAGAAGTTATACTGTCGTTTGGTGATAAATATCATTGGAGTTTATTACAGAAATCGACTCCCACGGTAAGGCCAATTAAGGTTGATCAGCCTCTGTAGACTAGTTGGTAGTGACACAACTACAAAGCTGGAGGTTTCGGGTTCGAATCCTAGCGAGGACATTATTATTTGTATATTTATTTATCACAAATATGTGTTCCTTGGTCATGGCTGTCTATGTATATAAGTATTTATATGTATCTATTACATAATATCGTTGCTCAGTACCCACATCTCTAGAATTCATTGAACTAAGGACTTAGTCGATTTGTGTAAGATGTCCCAAAATATTTGTTTATGTAGTAGGTACTATCTCTGAGTATTACTCGACAATATACAGGATGTTTCCTGAGTGACTAATAATCTCGCACGCACTATCCCCCTTATTCATAAACGTTTTTTAACTTAACAAGCCGCTAATAATTGTTTGTCCCTTTCGGTCTTAACCATGTGTCCATAATACTAAAAGGGACAAACAATTATTAGCGGCTTGTTAAATTAACAAACGGTTATAAATAAGGGAGTATATGTATAAATCATATGGAACAACTTTTAGTATGGGACCAACCCCCTAATTCCGAATTCAATTTGTATGAAAAAGTTTTTTTTTTCGATTTTGGGATTGATCGCCTTACAAAAAATAAGAAAAAGTGGAAACGGAATAGACAAAAAACCTGGGACAAAAAATCTCCTATCAAGATCAAAAAAGCTCGCGATTCTGAGTGGAAATTATATGAAAAGTTCCAAACCCAAAAAATGTTTTGTAAACGGACAACTTTGATAAAAATGGCCCATTTTCAAAGAAATTTAATGACATTTACATCTTACCATGGCACACACTGTTCCAGTTAATCCGATATTACAATATTATTAATTTATAATGTGTATCGGATTTGCAGCTAATCCGAATTACAATTTGCAATTTACCGGTGACTTCCGTGAGTCATGTCAGATAGCTGTGTCAGTCTATTATTGTAATCAAAATGTATTAAATATTCAGCATAAACCAGGGCCCTATTTCAACATGCTGACAGTTGCGACAATTTGTCAGCCTCCGTAGCCTAGTTGGTAGAGATTCTGCCTACGAAACTGGAGGGGATAAAAATCCGAACAAGGGCATTATTTGTGAATTTATTTATCACAAATATTTGTTTCTTGGTCGTGGCTGTGTATGTATTTAAGTATCTATATGTAACTATCTATTATTTATATCGTCGCTATGTACGCACAACACAAATCTTATTTGAGCTTACCGTCGGACTAGGTCGATTTGTGTATGATAAACCTAAGTATAATGATGTTTATTTATTTCATTGTAAAAAATACTGTTTTTCCTAGCCAGCGTACGTAGGCTACGGTTACCACTTGTCATCGTACGGGTGATTGTTTACCATCAACATCAATCACATTGCAAGAACTTTTACAAATTATCAATAAATACAAACTTTTTAGCAAAACAAAATTTCAATTGTCACAAAAACACGACAATAATGTAAAAAATTAACAAAAATGCTTCTTAACCTTGTGACAATTCTCACGATATTCGGAAAATAACCAATTAACCACTCAATTGCATTTGGTAACTGTAGTTACCAGCTGTCACTCTTATTTCACATAGGAATAAAGCTCAACCAAAATTTTAAAGCAAATGAGTGGTTTGAATAAGCCCAGGGACGTCCAGATCTGAGAGAGTTTTTGGATTTTTTTTTTGGAAAACTGTCAATTTGAGATCCATAATGGAAAAGGTTTTTTATTTTTATTTTATGTGACGAAGATAGAACTGAGCTCTCAGCCCACCTGATGGAAAGCGGGAACTGAGACCCATGGACATAGTGACCAAAAAATCGCTTATGCGCTGCATACCCTGAAGACTTAGATGGATTGCCTCTATCTGTGCCAGTAATTACACCGGCTATCTTACCCCTAAACCGGAATATAGTACTAACTATTTAGCGGCAGGTTAACGGGTAAGACGGTGGTAGCTAACCGGGCGAACCCTGCACGAGGTCCTACCACCAGCAAAACCTTAATTGCCAGCCATGTCGGAAAACGGTGTGTACCTACATCCTAAAACTATGGGGCATGAAAGAAAAATACTTTGTGTTATTTTTTATAGTTAGTAATTTCACGTTCACAGATTTTCTAAAAATTACTTGCTTCGCCATGGACTATTCCCACCAATTCAAACGGGAGATAAATTACTTCCTGTTTTGCAAATTAACACAAATAATTCTTCGACTTATATTAAACTCATATGCCTAGAGGTATGGTACCCCGAGTTAACCATGAGGGACACAGAATTATCTCTTTTGTGTATACCTCAGAAGTTTCACTTACTGGGTATGTTAGCATTAGGTAGTTTAGTTCATAAACAGAAGTTAAGTCAATCGTTTCAAATTTTGATATCAGTGCAGATCTCGTATATATATTTTATCACCTTACATAATATACAATAAGCAATAAAAGTTTATTGTCAGTAAAATATTTTATAGTTAATTCCATTTGAACTGCATGTTTTTTGTTCTTTGCTTCTGGAATTATGATTGAGGGCAAAAATGTTTTTAATTCATATAGATGTTGTTGTTTTTATTGTTTTTATTCATGTTTCGGTAAGTCTTCATTTCATTTCTCCTTTTGAATTCGCTCATGAATGCATCTGTTGAGTTTAGATGCAAAAGAATAATCAATTTTTTTAAGATAGTTCACAATCGTAAGACTGTGATAAAGGAGCCCAATTTCTCGGATATTTCAAAAAATATATCTCACGTGAATCATCTTTTGCAAGATCTAATGAGAAAGTACACACTACTGAAGCGAATTGCAGACGCTCAGGAAGATACAATTATTCATAACTCATATACAGGTGATCACGAATTCCATAGAGAAATCTCAAAAATTAAAGCTCGAGCAAAAGATAGGACCAAAAAAATTACTGACGCCTCGGAAGAGGAAAATGTTCATATACCAGATACAAGTGGTAACGAATTACACAAAGTTAACTCAAAAAATAGAGCTAGATTGAAAGTTACGGCGAAAGATAAAATATACAGCAGTAAATCTAAATTATCTACTGATGTTCCAAATGAAAATAACGATAGTAATAACGATGAGAAAGAAAAAGAAATCGACAAAAGTCCATCAGCGGAACAATTTACAAAATTAATATACAAGCATACTGATACTGCTACAAATGTTTATACTGATAAATCAATGGAAATAATCAAACGTGAAATAGAAGAGCGGCAAAAACAAGAAAAGCAAGATGTGATTGATAAAAATGACAGCCATATATCAGATTCACGGGATGATAACCTAAAAAGTAAATTTATTCAACATACTTCTCGAGGATTTTTAAGAAAACATAAAGAGATAACTACTACAGATGATTATTCTGATGATGTAATACTTATAGGTAACCCAGCGGAAGTTGAAGAAGATCCACCAGAGGTAAAAAAGGTACTAGTGATTCATTTAGGTCAAAGCGCCGGCGATCATTCAGTAGAGAACAAACATATTTCAACCCAAAAGGTAAGCGATGGAGAAAAAAAAAACTTGAGTACAACACTACAATATTAATGGGAGTTTGCCGAATCAGATATTGTAATAACAATGAAGGTGGTCGCTATAATAATAGGTGAATATATTATTTCAAAGAATATGGATAGTTACGAACTACACAACCACATTTTTTACATTAATTATACCGTTTAATCTATTATAGGGATATAGGGTACTAAAACACTTTATGAAATTTGTCCTTACAAGCACACAGCAGTAAGAATAAAATTTATGGAATCTTCAGTAATATCAAACTTGATTATTGTGATTTTGTGTAGGGTCCATCTCCGCTATTGTTTAAATATTGATCATAGGTATTAACCTATGGGCCCTAAACTTGTTATTTGAAAAGCGAGTAGACTATTACTTGCAACACAATTTTCGTGTCATATAAAATGTATATGTATAAGATAAGAAAAGAAACATAATCCTTATCACACAGGAGATAGAATATCTGGAGATACTTATCTTGAACATGATTTTAAAGTTTTAAGCTAAACTTCAGAATTGTACGAAATTTTCACAGGCTGTAATATTTTTGCTGAATGCATAGCTGACTGATATATTTATTTTAATGATCTAGCAATATTTTCAGTTAATATAAATTAAAACGCCAAAGATTCTGCTGTATTTGTAGCATCACCCAGCCCTGACTATGCCGCCAGTTTTGTTTAAGTCAGACATACATGGTGACCTTAGCTCTGAATTGGAAGAGAAGCAAACTATGCAAGAAGAAATTTTAAGAGCTAAATCACTTCGTCAAGCACTAGGTGATGCTTGTACCAGACTTGTCAACAGGAAATGTAAAATTGTAATTATTTCTGTTGTTACATACATTAATTAAGTGTTAAGAGCACTGAAAATATGAAGTTTTACTTTTCCATGAGAAAATATGCCTTTAGAACGGGTACTCGTACATTTTTACTGATTTTTACAATTTGCGTATTTCTTAGTAAACTGTTTTCTTTACATGCTGTAACGTACAGATAACATCATTCGCACTATTTAGCATCTTTAATATATAAAAAAAGTACTTTGACTTGAAATGATATTCGTATATTTTTCTAAGGTTTACAACATACAGTTTTTGTGATTATTGGGCCAATAAAAAATACAAACAGTCAAAAAATTAAGTAATGTCAATTTGGTAAAAACGATAAGTTAAGTATAGATTTCGGCTAATAACGGAGTTCTCAGAAATACCTAAAGTATATTCACATTTTTAAGCAAATTTTAAAACTATTTTAACAATGGCGATAATAGGAGTACTTGGTGAAAATAAAATTGCTACAGGGAACCTTGATTTGAATAACCTAGAATGTTTTGAAATATTACGATACTATCAACGACGTATGATACTTTTATGGAAGCATTTGGATCTCTACAAAAGTGAAGAAATTAATTTATATCAAAATGGAATAAAAACAAGGATTAACAAAATAATCATGTATTTCATAATAATTTAGTCATACTCATACTTCTTTCAGGCATTAAAAGCTGTTCTAAAAGATGTTTGCAAACAGGAAAGAAAATGTACTAGTGAATTCAATACAGATTTTTCTAAAAACGGCAAAACCGCATGCGACGAGCAATTTAATAAAGTATTAATTGAACTAGGCGATGATACAGGTCGACATCGAAGTAAATATTTAAATGTTGATGACGACGGTGATGAAAATTCAGGTACTCTGGGTCAGGTTCAAAATGCAAACCAGGAAGAAGAATTAACTGGAGGTAATGAAATAGATTATGTGGCTTTTATTATATTATAATTTATAATAAATCAAACCTTCAAGAAAAGAGCGTATTCCCATCTTAAAGATCGGCAATGCACTTGCGGGTATCTATGGGCGATGGTGATTGCTTACCATCAGGCGATATGTTGCTTGCCTCTTATTCCATAAAAAAAAGTTCAAAAGATTAAGCGGATAAACAATTTTATTTTTTATTTCCAGCAAAGTTTATTGACTACACAAGGCAAGGATTATTAGATATGACGTGTTTGCAAGCTCTTACTGACATTAAGCAGGTATCATCTTTTCAATTGCTTTAATTAAATGTCGGGTATTTAATTAAACATTTTTGGAAGCTACGGCTTCATTATGGAATTTGGTCGACGGCTTAGACATAGGGGTTATGACCAACGCCTTGGGTCAAATCTGGTGCGAAGGATTTCATTGGCTATACCTTATTGCTATAGGGTGGAAACGCTGGTAGGTATTGTAATGGGAACTTTTGCGTCGGATGCGATTCGGGCGGTTTGATTTAAATGTTTTGGCTTGATCTTACTAGCATAAGAGAAAAGGACGAAGATTACTTTATTGTTTTGTAAGAAATGACCAAGCCTGTTGCTAATCATCTGACTAAGCCAACGTTGCGAATTGTTTTTTTTTCCTATTTTATATTGATTCCGATCAAGTCGTAGACACTTACTTTACTTACTTTGACTTGATTGACTTTCAAACTTCTTTATTTGATCGTTTCCTCTGTGTTCATACTGATAGAATTTATGATAAATAATAATTGATCTCATCAACTATATATTATTATACGTACAGTTACATTTTTCAAACAATTGGACAAATAATTAATTGAACGCATATCTATAAATATCTTTCAGCCAAAAATAACGCATCATAAAAACGCTTCCCGTACTCACAACGTGAATATTTTACGTGACGAACTTGAAGACGCATGTCGCAAAGCATCTACCAGTAAATGCAGAAAAGCTTGCAAATCAGCCACCAACACTACTTGTAAAAAATATGAATGTGTCAAAGAAAAGAAAAAAGCCTTTCGAGCAAGATGTAAAAAACGATGTGTAGAGACTTATAAGTATAGCAAAAAACCATCTAGTGAGAATGAATATTCGGATGAAGATGACGACGATGACGATGATGACGATGAAGATGAAGATCATGAGAAAGACGAAAGTGAATAACAATAAATAAATATATCTCTTATTTATTTTCGAATTCCATACCTCTAAAAACAAAACAGAACCTTTACATAGGTATGCAGATACAAAACATTTTAATCAATGTTGAAAAACAAATTTTATGAGTAAGTGTTAATGAAAATAAATACAATAAGTATCAGAAAGCTTGATATCGAAATATGAGTATAACACAATTTAGGCTAGAAAAATGTACTTACAACAACCAGGCCCCTATACAACAAAACTTTACAAGCGTACAATTCTACAAAATTGTATAAATTCCCATACAATAAGTTGACAATTTTGTAGAATTGTACGCTTGTAAAGTTTTGTGGTATAGGGGCCAGAATACATATATACTATAAATAAAATAGCCAATAGAAATATGCTAAAATGCAATGACAATGCAGACACTTTACCTTGAGAATGAGCGGAGATGTTCAATTTAAATAATCTAAACTTTTATTTTTTCTGGAATAATTATTTATGGCAACGTACTGTCGCCGAGCACCCACAAAATAAAATATGTCTGAATTCACGCTAGGTGATCTGTGTAAGTTTTTGCCAAATATTTATTTAAATAAACAAATAAAATAATCCATTTCTTCAATTAAAACATACAACTATTTGTAACTTGTACAAATAGTACCAAATGTTCTAGTCAAATAACCCGCCTCGTATCATCCCCGGCGCAAAAGTGTTCATCACGCTTACGGCATTGACACGCTGAATCGCGATTGTCAATTTTTACACCAGGAATGTCCCGGAGCGAGGGTCTGAAGTCTCTGTCGTAAACGCTGCCCAATCTCCGATACTACCTCGATGTACAATGTACTATTTTAAGGTAGGTAAGTA
>JALPQI010014393.1:0-30416 GCA_025490895.1 Thaumatotibia leucotreta | reverse complement strand
CTTGTACCAGTATACGTTGAAGCTTTTTTTGTATGTTATGGGCATTGCAGGAAGTCTAAAAGTATATAAATACAAAGAAAAGTAAACGCTTCAAATAAAAAAAATAAAACTGATTTACCATCATTTTTAAATAAGTGTATTTTTTATTATTCTTAGTGTCCTACAAGATTAATGGTTACCTACTGGAAGAAAGTCTTGAAACAAACACATAGTTTTAATTTCAAGTAATCAAGACATGTCTTACAACATCAAAAGGCAATATAACAATTGAAGCGATTTGGGCTCTACTTTTCACTTACGATCAGGTGGAGTGGAGCCACTTTGTTGTGCCAACATAAAAAAAATTTAAAAAATAACATCAACATAAATATTTCGGCGTTGTTTTTACAAAATAAATATATACACGAATTCGATGCCATACTTCAATACTTCTTAGGTGCGTACGGTAAGACGTAACTACTTAGTAATGAATTTAAGACTCAAATTAAAAGAAGTATATATTGGAACTACTAAGTAGGCTTCTTTCGTTTTAGTGTAAGTATGTCAAAATTCAATGTCTTTATAAGTAGCTGATATACTGTTTTTACTGTCTGGGCTATCGGACTTAAAATTATAAACGACGTGTCATTCGTCCATCCAATACTGGTGGTAGGTTTGAGAAGACAATATTATTAAGGACATTATATATGAATTAGAAAACAATTTAAATGGTTACGAATATTATCCACTTGTTATTCAACATGGACCAAAGGGAATATTGTAAGCTCTGATTTCATTTAGTAATTAGAATCCTTAATATCGGCTCGCAAAGAATATGTATGCTTATGAGCAGCCGTCGGTATATTCTTACTCCTTGACTTAGCGTTCTGATAAACATAGTTTGTCCCTTTCGGTCTTATCCGTACATATATAAGGCGGTTAGCAGGCAAGCGCTCTGTCTAAGCTTCTACATTGATGTACTTCTAATATATTGTTATTGAAAACGGGACACTCGAAATACATAAGACGGTTATGAAAAAAAATGTGGGAAAATTAAAGAACGTCAGTTGTGTTGCTGTGTTATTACATATTTGAAAAACACACTACCTAATTGCTGGCCAGATTCGTATTCGTATTCGGCCTTGCTAATATTCAGCTATCTATATTAGCTTAGCTGGCAAGCAGTAATCTACTATTTTTTTATATTTAGTTAGGTAGGTAGGTTACGCATAATTCATTTAATTTAACATAACAACTAATCAAATAACAACAATATTGCTAAATAATAAGCAATAGAGCCTACTTTTATGTGTAGATTTTAAAGTGTTGCTCGCGCATACTGGTATAACTTCCGCCCGCGGCGATAAGAGTACTGCGTATAGTGGTACAAGTCACTTAGCTCAGTATACGACGTTCGAACCAAAAAAAAGGTGTTAGTTATATCAGTATACGCCACTTTATTTCAAAAACTAGCGGTAATTTCGCCACAAAATTTTTATAGCTTGTAGATATAAATATTTTGAACCCAAATATGCAAAAAAAACGAAAATGGTAAAAATGTCAGTTGCACCAGTATACGTAATTACGTAGGAGGTATCGATATATATGAATTTATACTTAAAAATAAATTCTTACTAGTAACTATTACAGTCAATTAATACTTTTAACTACCTCGTCGGAAATGGGTGCCTTTCCACCCTTGGTTAACAATCTACTAATACCTACCAAATGAAATATTTAACCTCGGGCGTGTCGTCGCCGATTCGATCCGTTCTAAAAAAGTTTTAAACGAATACATTTATAGCCTCCTGCCTACAGCCTGGCAAAAAGAGTAGAAATTAAAAAGTGGCAACATTGTAATGTAGTCCCGTTTTCTCACGCATATTGATTTGAAAGGGACGACACTACGATGTTGCTACTTTTTAATTTCTACTCTTTTTTGCCAAGCTGTACATTGTATCTGTCCTACCCAAAGCCACAATCAATTTTTTAACTCTATTAATTAAACCAATTTCCAATTTGATTTGGAAAATTTTGACGTAATGTAGACACGAGGTTAGGTGACTTTTATAACCAGGCTACTCAAACTAAACCTAATAAATAAAAGAGTTAAATTAAAATAGGAGGTGATTTTTGTCAGTTCTAACCGATAAAAGTGCCCATGAGATCATTTTAGACTCATCAACCCATTAAAAATAACTCTCTTCTACCTACTCATCAAAATCACTAGGAGAGTGGATTTGTAATCATAGGAATGTAGCAACCAAAAAACATAGCATTGACTTAAGGGTAATTAGATATTATAATGCTTTACGTATCGAGTAAAACCTAACATAATACTTTACTTTCCAGCTCATGGTACGGCTACTGGCCCTCGCGCTCGCACCAATACATAATTATGAGCGAGCGCGATAGAATGCTTTACGTACCGAAAACCTAACGTACTTGTATCAAAGTCAAAGTCAAACTATTCTTTATTCAAGTAAGCTTATTAATAAGCATTTTTGAATCGTCTGACATCATCAAGCGAGAGAAAAATAATCTACTACTGGTTCAATCAAACCCTACACCGTTCCTGAGAAGAACCAGTAAGAGACTCAGCTCGACTTATTTTTTCAAAACAGTATAATAATACATCTTATTAAAATAACATGCATTAAAGAATTTATTACTTAAAAATAAGATTATCATAGATATTTTTATAAAAAAGAGAAATAAATAAAGGATCATAATATTAAACAAAAATAATTATTATTGTACAAGTTCACAATATTATTAAGCATCTATATCTATACTACTAGAGATGTAATAGTTATTTATGTGGCTGGCGCATAATAAGAAGCATTAAACATGAGTGTGGTTTTATGAAACGAGCCGTAGGCGAGTTTCATAATAAGATCACACGAGTGTTTAATGCCTAATTATGTACAGTCACATACATAACTTTATCTACATCCATATCATTAGTTTAGAATGACAATTTACCTTTATTTTCATTGATATCCACTAAGTAATTACCTCTAAATATTAAAAATTCAAATCAGTTGAAATCACTCAATTTGAGTAAGGATCTCCTACAATACATATTTATTGAAAAAAAAATCAACAAAAAGAAGTTGACTTCATAATGTTAAAATTAATATCATGACGACGATACTTTAATGTCAACATTATGATGCACTGTACTCTGCCTGTACTTTAATGTTAACATTATGATACAGCCACAGACACCGGTCTCTTAATATAGGTATGTAATGTAGAATACATAACAGGGAAATTATGATATTCCTGTAGATAAAGGTCCTTATATATCCGTTACTTGACAAGGCGTGGTACCGCTACTGATCTTTAAAACACTTGCCCAGACACTTCGTTATTAAGCAGGTTGATAACTATTATGAACATGAGAATTATCTAAGAGAAAAACAATAATTTGAGAATCTAATCAATACTGAGTTTGAAGTCATTTTTTTAAATAAAACATCCCTCAATTGTTTATTGTTTAACCACCGGTCGTTGGCTCGAGTCAATGCAATCGAGTCAATATTGGTGTTTTGGCTAAGAGCGCGATCGGTTTGATTGCCGAGGCCCAGCCTTCGATTGTGATGGAAATGAGCTTTGATTGCCGGCGGATACAGCCGTAAATATTTGGCTATTGTTTTTATATTTTGTAAATTCTGGTTTGACCGTATACTAGTTCTTTAAAAAATTCGTTACATTAATAAACTTTTTGGTAAAGATGGTAAAAAGTCTAATTCTTAGTCATTTTAAAAGTAAACTTTCTTTACATTGTATCTTAGTCATGGGACGTTTGTAATTCTACCCTTCAATTTGTAAAAATAGGTACTATCTACGTACCAACATATTTTTTTTGTACAGAAGATGGTGTGTTATTTAGGCTCTAGTGCGAGAAGTGTGTCATTTTACGTCAGGTTCAAAACTTCGGAGGGCCATCATCTGTAGGTTCTAAAAAACGTCATACGAGACACGTGCAAAAACGAAATTCGTAGCTCGTTTCTATTTAAAACATCGCCACTCGTTTCGATTTTCATGTTTATCGCACTTGTGTCGTAATGTACTATTTTAGTATTTGTAACATTAAATATTCGTGTTACTGTTTTTTTGTCAGTCTGTTTTTTTTCTTTGAATTGAATTTGTCTTCCGATGCTCACTTACGTTTTTCTTTGTTTTAGTATAGTTTTTCATTAAGTGAAGTGTACAATTTCTTTTGAGAATATATTTCTTTAAACCTTAACTTTTTACTTCAGGTAATTAAATTGTTCAGCTTATCCTGTACAAGTTGGAAAAAGTCGTTATAATATGTATATTGCTTTTCTTTGTATCTTTCATCTGTCTGCGGTGCTTAGGTTTACACAAATTATAATTTAGCGTCTGTACCTGCATATATTGTTCATTAAGCATTTTTAGTTAGGTATAGTGTACTTAATGAGAACGCATCAAGTCATTTAAAAGCACTAAAAGTAATTTCTACGGCTAATATCATTAACAAAATATAATTCTTATACGGTATGTTACCATGACCCGGGCTTTTAAGAAAATGGACAATACGCATTACTAGCAATCGTTTTCAAGTATTAATAGTTGGCAAATATTTATTTTAACTGTACAATTAATTTTATTTCCTTTGAACAGTCAATGTAAATCGTGTATTGCTTAGTTGTTAAACACTGCGAGTGACTGCTATCTGTCACTGTCAAACGCTAATTAACGTACTTTTTTTAATTGATTCATTTTGAAGTACATTGCTTCTCACTCAACTTGTTTGATACTCAGGGTTTGATTAGGAATCTGCATAGATGGATGCATGGTCGGTTTCAAAAGAAGCCTATATGATGGTAGCACACTGTATATCTTTCCGACACATGCCCATTATATTTTAATTACAATTGATCCGAGCTTGTACTAAAATATATTCTAGATTCTAGAGTCGAGACAGTCTTGATAATGATTTGATAGCAGTTTTATCACAAGTGAAACCATGAATGGTACCGCCAAATACTATAGATTAGAAGACATCTGAATCCATTACTAAAAGGGCACTTCAGTATCGAGATGTTTAGTTTGTAGGCTGGTTTGTTTATCAGACAATGAACTTGGGACTTGCACGTTTATCGAACTCTGACATGCCTACAAGGAATATGAGATAAATGGATTTGTTTCTGAACTTTTATCAAATTTAAAAATGAAAGGGGAAATTCTTTAAAATGTGGAAGTAAACGTGTAACATCGTTAACGATGAACTGCGAACTTGATTTAGACATGAATGCACGTACGCTGGCTGTTTTCTATGGTTGGTTATGAATTTATTTTAAGGAATTTCGTGTACTGGCATATCTGTTGGACGTTGGTACGTACATACAAACTAACAGTTTATTATAATATACTCGTACAGCATAGTCATAACGTTCGTGAGCGTGACTTACTGTTATAATTCATACATCTGGTATCATTTTTTACGTGTCTGAATCTACGCCCACTTCTCAGTGTTCCAGTCCAATTCACATCGGAAAAATTAAAACTGCTACCTGGAACCATCCATCTGAGGTTTATAAGTTGTATAACCAACTATTAGCGGATTATTCGTATTAACTTATCATCATCATCTCCGCCATAAGACGTCCACTGCTGAACGTAGGACTCCCCTCTGGACCTCCACATGTACCGGTTAGATGCGACCTGCATCCAGCGTGTCCCGGCGACCTTCATAAGGTCGTCTGTCCATCTTGTGGGTGGACGTCCTACGCTGCTTTTGCCTAGCCGTGTACTCGAGCACTTTTCGACCCCATCGACCATCTGCTCTGCGTGCAATGTGGCCTGCCCATTGCCACTTCGGCTCGCTTATCCGGAGGGCTTACGGTTATATTTACTTATATACATAGGTTATTCTAATCAGTAAGTTTAGCTTATTAGTAATTCCGGAATAATTACGTGTAGCCGTACCATGACTTTGCAAGTATATCAGTAACGTTATGTTTTTCACGATACGTAAAGCAGGCCATCGCGCTCGCTCCAATATATCAGTGCAAGACGCGATAGAATGCATTACGTATCGAGTAAAACCTAACCTACTTCATTCCAACTCATGGTGCGGCTACTGCATACAAATAGCTATCAGTTAGGTACCAATTTACACACCGAGCTGTCGCCAAAACTCGGTAAAACAGATTATTTTAAAAATGTACTCTAGCTTAATCAAATTTGAGTTTTGGTATATACATACCTAATCATCGTCATAATGTACTAAATTTATGGAAGTAGATTATTTACTATTAAAATCAATTGGACGTTTGACATGCGACAGCGTGCTTCTGAATGCTCTTCACTCAGTTTTTATTAGGTAGGGCTTAACACCACCAGTGACGGGAGTGACCATATCCATCCATAGGTTGGAGCGAAAGACTGATAAAGGGGCTGCTCATCTCACACCTATGGTGTCTCTTGATGCCACCGCTTATTGTGCAAAGTTGTGGCCAAGCGGCCACAGTTAGGCTGCGGCTCCATTGAGGCGGAGAGGAGCGGAGATGTGCAAAATTGGCCAATGAGACCGCATCACAGTGTTTCGAATTTTGAATTTGCCGAATGTAATCGGTCAATTTTGCATATCGCCGCTCCTCTCCGCCTAAATGGAGCCGCAGCCTTAAACTGACTGAAACGCTTATCGCTAGTAGTCAGTCCTAAAAGGTCGACACCCCGAATATTCATTAGCTAACTGCCATCGGTGATTGTTCTCAATTTCAATTAAGACTAGCCTTTTAATATTATGTTCTAATTTCCAGTTTGCCGACTTCTAATTTCAACTTTCAGTTGATTTGCACAGAACCATTCTGATACAAGTATCTCATTTTAAGGGTAGAATCTTAATTAAGATACTATAGAAGTTTAAAATAAAGTTAAAGGACAAGTTGACAATGGTCCTTATTATCAATGTCATCAAGCTATGTGTTCGCGTCCTACCACCTAAATGTGATACTTTGAATTGATGACATAGTTACACAAAACGCTAGTTACGGCTCTAGGGTGACAAACTAGTGCCATTTGTACGTACTCGTATTGTCAAATAGAAATCCGCGTAAATGATTCCGTTATATTGTCAACTTCTATGAATATAGTCTGCTTACTACAATAAATAAGAAAAGTGAATAGCGGTGATCTGTTTAAGAGCAGACTAATTCAATAAATAAGAAAAGTGAATAGCGGTGATCTGTTTAAGAGCAGACTAATTGCATCTTAATGATTCAAATAGGCCTCATCAACCATTGTCAATACAATTATTGTCATAAATGCTTATAATTATATTTTTCCTACAGGACACTCAATATCTATACAATAAATCGCTTCTCAAAGTTTGGAATACTTATGTACCTACAAATGTGAACCAATATCACAAAACATTTCAGATCTGACAAAATTTTGCTTTCTGAAATATATTTCAGTGGTTAATATTTATATATTATTTTGTAGTTAGTATCCGGGAGAACTTAGCGCGCTAAACCGAAAATATGCGTTTTGAGATATAAGACTAAACTTTAATAATCAATTATGTTAACATCGACTGCAAGAAGATGTACATACCATGTACATAGTTAACTCAAACATTAGGTACAATCGCCTCCGTTGTGTTATGTGAGTTTGTCATATTAAAGTATATGGTTTTGTAACACAAAAATTGTAACTTTAAATTTTGTTTTCATCAGGGCCTCTAAATATGTACAAATTGCTTGCAATCGACACAAAACTCCTAATCAACAATTTAATTACCATCAAAATCGCCAGAGCAATATAAGCGTACAGAATGTTGAAGATAACTGCAACTTGTCGTATAGTTGAAAAATAATATCATTATAAATTTTCATAAAAGCCCCATTTCGCCATTAAATATGAATACAGTAGGTCGTTGAAAGCGAGTGATGTGAACGACCTCTTTACATATTTACTGTGAACGATGCACATTCGGGTACAAAATACCACGACCCTGAGGAACTAGGCCAAGCCTCAGTAGTAGCCGGACGTCGATACATCCACATAGCTCGGCTACTATCTCCTCCATTTCCTGGCCGTGCAAACATGAAAGGCCTAGATTTCGCAGAATTGAGTCACTATTTTGAACAAATAATTGTATTAATTTTTATTTGGTGGATTGGATTTTATGGTATTTACTCTATACGATTCAGTAGCAATAACATCAAATGTTCATTTTTTTATCGAAATAGACTTAAGGAGATTTTTCAGTGAATACGGGATCGTGAAAATATTATTTCTAGTTCGTAGTTTTCACGGTGTTTTCACTAGTTAAAAACAGGGACGAACTACCATGACTGGTTTTAACTATTAAAATGTATGAGTCTAGTCAAAACCAGTTTCAATTGGAAACAACTTTTAGAACTACCTAGCCAAAAGGAATACTAACATATTTAGTTACCAATGTTCTTAATTGCCTTGTTGAAAAATAACATTAGGTAGTATGTGGTAGTCTTGTTGTTGATCCAAAGGATGAGACTGACGGTGTAATCTACATATATTATACATTTTTGGAAATACATTGTTACACTTTGAGTCAATCAGTCAGCATGGTATCGGTGAGCGTTCCCTGCATAGCGGAGCCTCAGGGCCTGAGCTGTATAGATGGCAAGCGGCCAGACGGCTTAAAGCTGGTTCCTTGAGTAAGGGGCCGCTGCTTGCTGTGGGATGCGACTAGGGTGGGCTCCCGGTTCTGGCTTTCTATACAAGTAGGTACAGTACCGAAACCGAGAATTCCCGGTACTTGCTATACAAATTCAGAACCGGGACCCTTCCCTAGATGCGACGTGTGTGAGTACATTTGCAACTTTGCATCTCGCGGAGACCGGCAAGTTCCGGGCGCGGCCGTTGAGGACGTTGCCAGGATCAAACATGCAGGGGAGCAAACAGGGGAGACAGCTAGTCCGTGATGTTCGGAGATAAAACAAAAGTGGTGAAGGATTTGGGCAGGTGTTTGAGCGACAGAAGCCTGATCCTCGATTCAATTCTTATTTCGTTCATAGTTTTTCGCTTGCCTTTCAGCGCGGCAATGTTGCGAGTATTTTTGGCACGTTCGGATGGGGAATGGTCGGAATGGGGTCCTTTAGTTTAGTTAGGATTGGTTACCATTCGTTTTAGTTAGTGTTAAGGTTAAGTTGTTAAAGTTCATTCGGGAAGATGAACAATGAACACTGGTTTAACTAGGGAAAAGCATTTTGTCTTGTCAAAAGTAACTAGTTCCATTCAAAATAAACTTAAGAAAAATATACGAAAATCTGTTTTCACTAGCTCAATGTGCGAAAACTAAAATATAACAAGTAAGGCTAATTTTTACCAGGGCGAGCCAGAAAACTGGTTACTATTTTTCTGGGAACTAGTTATCCATTACTCATTAATGTTTTTAAATAATTCCGCCTATGTCGTGGTTGCATCAGACGGCAAAAAGGGACATACTTTTTTAGAAATGGATACAGAAATGAAATAAATGCGTACTTGGATCCAAGACAAGACACTTGTTTATTTTTTAAGCGTAAAAAACATAATTTACTGGCCAGTGGTCAACGAAAATATTACTGAAAGTCGTCCGATGCGAGGTACAAACTATAAATCACACACGATACTTTGACGTAACCTTGATATATTCCTGTCAATAGCAGACTCGTAAGTTTTCGTAATTAATGGATCTTCTTATAGATAAGTATTTGATCCCGTTACTAAGATTTTCTTATCGGAACTATTGCTCTGCCCTCTCCCACTTGTGTAACATTATTTGTCAGGGATACACTGATCTGTTCATCGGATTTGTCTTGACATGTATGTATGTATATCAATTTGTAAGGTACCTAATGGTTTAACAATTACTATCAAAAATAGAACAGGTATTATTATCTTATGAATGTTATCGAAGGGGTTGGACGAAAGATATTATTGTAGGCTTAACACTTTTGTCTTTGAAATTTGTTTGTCTCTCGAAATTATTATTTATTGAATATCATAATCGTGTGCTTATATTATGGAACAAAGTACTTAAAAAGTTGAAATAATGCTGTGAGAAAATCGTAATAAAGTTTAAATCCATGTAATGCGTGGGAGATGCGTCTGTTTTTCAAAGTTTTTCTAAATAAAAAGTATTAGGTAAAGAGCGTGACTTTCGTAGAATCCACTTCAAAGCTAGATAATTTAATTTATCCAACGCAAGCGAAAAAATAAAATGGACATTTCTACAGCGACAATAGAACCAATATTGCCTAAAATTTGTTATCGTTTCTGCGTATTTATCTCTAAGAGAATTCGTTATCTAGCGACAGTCAAACGTTTAATCTGAATTCATTGTTGTAGAATCTTTCACGAATAATGTAGTAAAGCCTAGACTGATAGCTAGCGAGAAAGCTCGCGATATCAAAATAACGCTAATATATCGATATATTGTGCACCATCAGAGTGGCGCGGTCATTACAAGCAAGCGATGCGGGCTGTTCATCCGTAATTACGACCTAGGGTTGTAATGGATTTTATTTCAAAATGACGTCACAGTAATTTAGCTTTATGTTTTGAGCATTATCAAATCAAAAAATAAAATAAAACTCGGCGAGTAAGGTGACTGCATAAATAAGGCATGATATTCCGTATGATATAGGTATGATATTCCGTATGAACATCGTTGGCTGGCTTTTTTTTTTTAACTCAGACTCATGCGCAAAGGGTTCCGTAGTAGCATATACAAAAATTACAGTCAAATAAACCTATTTCAAACACTATAATAAGAGATGACCAAGAATCGTTGAAAGATTCAATTTACTTGCATCATCTCTATATTTTTTTTTTGTTTCTGTAAAGCAATCCGACCTACAACCCTTTTGGGTATGATACATGATCATGATGAAACATACATGTTTTCAAATCACGTCCCTCGCTAAACTTTTTAAGAAAATAGGCTTGTCTTATTTATTTGTCTGAGCTGAAGAAGTGATTTCGTTGTCCAATTTTCAATCACTATCACTTTTAGCTTGACCCTTACATATTTTATTGTTATTCTAAGTTTATTGTATTCGTTATTTAGGGCTCAATATTTGCTATGTGACGTTTTGTCTACTCTATTTATGTATGTAAATTGAGGTAGCTACATAGGTTTAGTAATTTGTATTGGATTGTTTTAGGTATTTAACGTCATAGAATACTAGTAACAACGTTTGTTAACAAGAGTCTAGGTAATAAAATATATTATATTTCCATTCACTAGCTCGTAAAATGCTCGTTTATCCTTTAATACGACCGGGTAAAAACGTATTTTAATCACTAGTGAGTAAAGTAATGACCTCCACAGCGTAGCGCGAAGTAGGATTAGTTTAACATATAACAGAACGTAAAATTCTCAAGAATGAGACTTTCCACATTAATTATAATTAAATAGATTGTTCGAGAATTGAGTGAAAAATATTTAACTTCACTTAATTTTATGATTTTAATTTCTTAGTATAATTATAATTAAACGGTTAATTCATGTATATTTAGTCACTAGGAGCGACATGTTTCGGAGAGCCTGGGTGGAGACCCAGGCTCTTAGCCTTTCTTACCGGGCTTAGTGCTTGATAATGGAGATTATCAAGCACTAAGCCCGCGTTCACATCAGGCGACTCGAAAGCGCGGCACCAGCGAATATTTGTAGGAAATATTTTATTCACACGTGTGATGACTATATCATCATGTGTGCCGTTCAAAAATATAGGTAACTACTATCGTCACAAACAAGAATTGATTGCTTTGCCAAATGGCATTCAAACTCATATCTTTCTTTTAAGTAATATTTCATGCAGCGGCGATCGATTACACGAAAAAAAAATACGGCGATAAATCAAATTAATTGTAAACAGACCGAATGACGAGATTTATTGGCAAATATCTCTTTCAATTAAAAACCGGACATGGTATGACATACAAACAAAATATCGTGTGCATACTTACATATAACTGCATCCATAGGTATCTAAAATAACATTTTTTCATAATACTTATCAGATAATAATTATTATATAATAAATACTTAAGTAGTAATATGACGGTCAGGCATCCACGGCAACATCCAAATACCGTAGGTAAATCTTACGTTCTTTCCCTTAAAACTCTCTTCTAGAACCGACATGAAAAACGGAACTAAATATTTTTTGTTTCCATTTACCTGATACTTAGAAAATTCCCAAAAGTGCCCAGCTTTAAAAGTTTAAAGCTCCAAGAGCTTCCATAAGACTTTTTAACGATGCTTATAAAGTGTTGCATATTGTTAAATCTGGGACACATAACTAGGTCAAGTGCGCCGGCCTAGCATAGTACTCACGCCAGTACTGGCACCGTACTGACCTCTCAATCTATTATGCAAGTTACTTGGAATACTTGGATATCAATTTGGGAAGGCGACATAGACATATGGTATGAAGAGATTAATTTCAATTGTGTTTTGAAAACAGTAATTAAAGTATACGAGTATTACGTTAATTACCAATTTAAACATCGATTCAAAACATGTGTATTGTGTATGTAGTGAACTATTTTATTGTTTATCTGAGATTTGAGTCCTAACAAAAATCAAAGGAATAAATATTAACCTTAGTCTTCATGATTAGGACTGGGAGTAAATAAATAAATACCTCATACTTTCCGTTGTTCATTATTTTTGCGTGCCGTATAATATATTTATCTGATCGTTTCAAAAAGATAGTATTAAAAATATGTTACAACATTATTGTTCTAATTGTGTTACCTATTGCTGCAGATCCGTCCAAATTTTTTTTTTATTTCTGTTTGGAATTCATTTCTAGCTTAGCATTAAATATAGTGCCAACAATCTATTTAAATATACAATTACACCAAAACGCACCCTGAACGAGGTAGAGTCATATAAATAAATTAGTATCTTGGGACATTACACAAATCGACCTAGTCATACGGTAAGCTCAATTAAAGCTTATGATGTGAGTACCAAGGGACGATATAATTATATAAATTATATAACAGATAAATACATATAGATACTTAAATACATACAAAGCCACAACCAAGGAACAAATATTTGTGATAAATAAATACACAAATAATGCCCTCGACGGGATTCGAACCCAGAACCTCCAGCTTCATAAGCAGCGTCACTACCTACTAGGCTACGGAGGCTATATGTAACAGGAACTTAATTTGAACACAACTTATCCGTGTTTCATTTGGTTTACTTTGCCGTTTTTTTGGCTATGCTTCTTCATAACAATACTTTCTTTAAACATAGGTTTATTAGGTACGTATCTCCTCACTTTTTAGTGTCAAATCCCTTCAGATTATAAATTTCCGGTACCCGCGCCATCAAATCAACGAGGGCGTTTTGACCCCTCATGACCCCAGGCGTGGGTTTGGGATCTTGCTTCCGAAAATCAAAGCATTTATATTATTTAGTTGCCGTCTTTCTTCTAGAGGCTGTTTGTTTACTTACAGCCCCCGTTTAGGGTTAACTACTGTTGCTAATACTGTCAGGTAATAGCTAGTTAGTAAGTTATTAACTGCTGCGGACCTCAGTTTATACTGTTAGCAGAGGTGTACGTGTAGGTAATCACTTTCCCGGTTGTATAATAATTATACTAGACGATGGAAGATGAAATTTGAATTTACATCCCGTTATGAAGTTTTTATTTATACAATAATTTAAGATTGTAACTTTATAGCGAAACTATATACCTACTTTATAGTTTCGCCATATCCCTCTGTCCGTCTGTCAGCAGCATAGCTCAGTGGCCGTTAGGATTAGAAATCTGCAATTTGGTACAAATATAAATATTATTCCTTTAGTCTGTGATATCATTGAATAGATCTATTAAAAATAATAAGGGTCCTTAAAGAAAGATTTTTTCTAGAGTCAATATTTTTGGAAATTGCAATTTAAAATAAATCGTGAACAGTGCGCTTAAATATACATACATAGAATACTTTCAGCCGTTTTTGAACTACGAACTACTACGAAACCCTACACTAAGTATGGCCTGACATGCTCTTGGCTGGTTTTTATTAATCATCATCATCATCATCATCATGACAGCCTAAAGACGTCCATTTCTGAACATAGTCCTCCCAAAGATTGCCACAATGACCGGTCCGGTGCCACGCGCATCCAGCGGACTCCTGCGACCTTCACCAGGTCATCAGTCCACCTTGTGGGGGGCCTACTCACGCTGCACCTTCCGGTTATTATTAATATTTTATTAACAAATCAAAATTATTAACAAATTACGATAAATTTTTAATATAATTTATTTTTTACTCTGATCGTACAAAATCAAAAATAATTCTGAATTTTATTGTTACCGAACGTGCTGACGATAAGGAAACCGATTAAAAATTACAACTAACACAAGGAATAGAGAAGGAGAAATAATATTTACTCATTAGAACGCATACCTTCAGCGGTTAATAACAAAAACAATCAGATGCATCCATCTCAATACACTATTAGGTATGCCAGATAAACTGCCAAGAAGAGACAGATAGGTGGCACAGGTAGCAATTACAGGCGGCCTAGCTTCTACAGCTGACCCCGTTACCTAGATTCCAAGGCTCGAACATCCTGGATGTAAACAGGGAATATCCACCAACTTGCTATCGGAAACTAATGGAGTTCTAGAAAAATCGGAACACCCTGACTTTACGAGCTACTAAATATTTAACGAGTCCATTTAGTTTAGGGGATTACACATTACTAGTGAGATCATCAGAAATTTAACATGACTGAGCCATTTCCTACGAGTACATTATGAACTTATAATATATGCTTATATTGCTAATTAATAATAAATACATCAAAGACAACCCATTATTGCAATCGGAGCCCAACATACAGGATAAGTTTGGACCGCGTTAATAATCTTGAGTGTTAATTTAAGTTATAACTATTTAACTTTATTATTATTATGGAAACATATAGGTACCTTTCTGAAGTCTCACTGCTGGCTGTCAAAAGCCCCATTTATTCAAGTATCTAAAATTGCAAAATCAATTTACAATATACGAGTTCTTGAATCAAGTCCCATTATAGAATTCATCCATCATAAATATTTTCTGGCACACACCATCCAGCAACAACCAATACCTATAAGATATTTCTAATTATAAACGCTATTTATGTGCTTATTATAACCTGTACCAAGTCACATTATTATAATAATATAGATATTTATTATGAACCCGTAAGCCAACCAATGCCATATTGAGTCCTTAGCGGTTGGACGTTGGCCTTGAACTCGTGCACCAAAACTGGGGCAGTGGGATACATTTGTAGGCATTCTTTTGAAATATTGACAAAAATGTTTCCATGTCTTTAAAGTTTGAACTGCTGACAACTGGTCCTTTCTAATCACGGAAAAAATGTTTATTAGGATACCATACCTACACATGGTTTTTTTCTTTTCAACCCTAACCTGTAGTACATTATAGGCTGGTATTATAAAATGAATAGATATCTACTGAAATCATTTATTGATAAAGTTAAAGAACACAGCGAATCAGGATACAGCGAGGAACTTCAGCCAACATCCTCGGTACAATGCCACAAGAGCCAATCTTAGATATACGAGTAGGTTAGGTTAGTTTGATAAAGTAAGTATTTTCGGAAAAAAGAATTTCCAACATTTTTAAAAAAGCGTGCAGGAGAGGGGTCTCCTTTGTAACTTTTACCATAAGTTTAATTTATAAAATAATAAAACACTCTCAAAAGTCGAAATTTATCAAGATATATATCAAATTTTTAAAGATTTTGGACTTGATGATGGGCTTAAAAGTTTTTAAAAATTTATGCAAATAAATTTCTGAATCAAGTTAGCAATTTCACCGTATATGCTCGCATTGTTTATGTATCTTACTTAATATACTTATGTTACTATATAATATTTTATTATTTTCACTATTAATGAGTACCTACACTTGTTATGACGGATGTAAAACTACGAAAATGCACCCGCCCGACACGTCTAAGTTCCCTACGCTGATAATAGGTGCCGTTTTAACCTTAAACATTATTAACATCATATAGTACAAAAATACAAAATGAACCAAGAGCATGTCGGGCATACACAGTATCGGGTTTCGTAGTTATTCAAAAACTGTTCAATCTATCAAGTTCAAAATATTTTTCCTAGAAAGTTTTTTATAAAGTTCTACATTTATGATTTGGGAACAATTTCCCGAAAATATTTACACTATCCAAAATGTTTTCTATTCATTTTTAAATACCTATTCGGCCATATAATATAACTCGTCAGGGTTAAAATGAAAAATAATAATACTCCCCACTTTACGTGTAGGGGGTTACCCTAATAGAACACTTTTTTGTTACTTTGTCGGCGTTATTAATTTACATATTTTTACCAAATTTCAGCTTTCCAGTGGACGGACATGACGAAACATAGACAACGGAACCCTAAGAAACCTGTACGTTCATTATTATAAATAATAAGTATTCAAAAAACATTCACTAAACCCGAGTTAAGCGGTGCATATAAGGTAAACACGTAATTCCAGTTTTCGTGTGCTGACTATCTGGGAGCGGGTGTTGGCCGTGAACCGCGGTACTAAACTGGGTCGCGGTCTAAACGGCACACATCCGGACTAGGTTTCCTAATAAATTTACCGAAGCCGCTAAATAAATCCTATTTCATCCTGAAGTCAGGATTTACATGTAATAAATTGATCTTACTGAAAATTTTATAGTTGTGTGCTTGCATTTCTACATATTTCACTAAACCATATAATTATCTACAGACTCCTTTACAGATTTTAATGTAAGGAGTATCAATGTCAGGTGGCTTATGTGGGTCACATTTTTACCGTTTAATCCTGCTACGCATCATTTTCGCACTAGCATACTTGTCAAAATGTGACGGTAATGACGTCTGATAAACACATCACCATCATAAGGCTACAGGTTCGTTTTAATTGTAGAAAAGCCATATTGTTTAGTATTTCATACATTATACTTAAGAAAAGAAATCCCCTGTTTACTCGTAAACAAGAATTGAAACGTTTATCTCCAGTTTGGCACGACGTATTGATTGAAAGCTGTGCCGTGGCCTGTGCCCGTGCATCGCCCTTGAACCGATGCACCGAAACTAGGACGCGGCGCACATCTGCCACTAACCCGATCGATGCCTGCTTTATTTACTATTACACACATTTTAATTGATGTGATTGTAGTACTTACAATTTACTTCCATTTTTTAAATCTAACTAATCTACTTAACCTAACCTATATCTAAGATTGTCCCTTGTGGCATTGTATGTATCGAGGATGCTGGCGGCATTTCCTCGCTGTATCGCAATATTGATGCGTTGTGCGAGGAAGTCGCCAGCTCTTCGGTCTTTAGTTACGTCAACCAGACGTTTCGCAATCTCAGCAAACAATTTGCCTGCGCTGGGGCCGCATGAACCTAAAGTCCATTTTTTATATCATAAATTAATGTATTACCTACACAAGGTAGTCAAGGTAGTCGTTCTACTGAGCTACAACGCGGTACGACTTTTTTTATGACATAGATTAGTAGTATATTTATTATAATACTCATTATAATTAAGAATAAAGTTTACTAACAGTCTATAAAACAAACAAATGCAGTATGTTTATTTATATTGTACAATATTATACATTGCTGTTGGTATTTTTTTTTGTGTGTGACAGTAAACAATGAAGTTACAACAGGAAACAACAACAAAGTTTAAAATGTACTGTTAATCAGATGTATCCACTTTTTTTTCTTTATTTCACTGTAAATATTGAAATAAGGTAAAAAGTGGATAAATCTATTTATAATTCAATTTCCACTTACTTCAATTTTTTGAAGAATTTTAATTGTCTGAAGATAACAACTTAGATGACGATGACGTGAAGAAACTTTAAAGTTCTTCAAAATACACATGCAATTAGTAATACGTATTTTAAAATCGATTACGGAAATGATTAAGATTTATTATCAATCGAACACCACGAAAACATCATGGTGTTAAAGCTGTCTACTACATTACAGTAAATTAAGAATGAAAAAGCGTTTAATTCATTAGTTTCCATGGAATAAATTGGGTCCGCCAGGATTCATACTCATAAAAAAGGACATTAATACTTATGTCCACACAAGATGCAAGAGGCAATGCATAGTTTTGGAGCATGTCCTAGCCGGGTCGTGCTGTGATGCTGTTCATGCGCGAGTGTGGAAGGTCATAGCTGAAGGAAGCCTGCATTGCCCCGATAGTATCGACTGTTCGAATCCGGGCTCACAGAAACAGCTTATTGGATTTAGGTGGAAGACGGAACGCGAAAGATGGTTATTTATAGCAAATATCTATTTTTCGGTTCACTGAACTTCGTAAGTTTAATATTTTTCCTGATGTCAAATTGTGGGGAAAGCCGCTGTATATGAGTATCTTCAGACTTAGCTTGATTTCCAAACTTCATCGGATAAACCGTTTTTAATAGACGAAATTTGCAGGAAAGTTACTTCGAAGCGGTCAAATAAATTACTGATATAACCTCCACGAAATTGTCTGGAAAAAGAAGACTGCACTGAGGGGCTTCGGTTATCATTTCCGAGTTCCTAATAAGACAGACGCGGGCTGTATTCATAGCGGCTAGAAACGACTTTTTTGTTCGTTAATTTTTGGGGGGTTTTGCCATAATTGTGATTAATTAATCACTACGCTTGACATGCGGGTTGGCGATCGCAGTGTCTCCACCGCACTTTAGTGTTGCTGCTGCTCGTCCCCCGGTGGTTTACGTCGTAGTTTTAAGACAAACTCGGGTTTAAGTGTATGGTGACACTTTAATCCTTTAGTCGACTCATACCACACTCACTGGAAGAGTTGGGGTGGTGATAGATGTGTACTTACAGCCGTCATCACAATTCCTGAATATTCGTCACATCAATGCCCAAAGCATCCTAAGCCATTTATAAACGACCTCTTTTTTCTACATTTTTGAAATTTTTTCTACTTCAAACGTTCACACAGTCTTAGTTTACGAGACTTGGCTCAAGCCTAGTTCAGCTTTCATTTTCAGTCTACCCTGCTATATTCTGCTAAGGAACGATCGTGTGCGCAAAGGAGGCGGAGGTGCGATCCACCCTACAAAATTATTTCTTCTTAACATTATTTTTTCTCCGGGTCTATAATAACTATTTATCTATTCAGGTGAATATCAAAGGGGAAAATGCTGCATCTGGGGTTGTGTAATGTCGTCCCGCCATCGATTATTTTTCAGATTTTGAAGTGGCAATAGTTGACTGATAGAGAATACCTCAAGGCATTAAGTCCGGTATTTCTATTTTATTTGATAAATTGTAGAGTAAATTTTTTTTTTTTATCTATATTGTTTATAATGTCAGTCATTATTCTTGTTTTTACTGGAATAAATATAAAGAATATGTAATTTTAAATTGGTTTTAATATATTTAAAAAGTATTGATCTCGTATCAAATTAAGCATTTTTAAATAAAAATAATTTATCTACATTTAGTGCAGCCGCGACGTGTTTTTAGGTCATCGGTGCAAGGCTGTGGCATTGAGTCGAGCCGCTTTTATTTACCTAGGATTTCAGGGTCTTTTGCGAAGCTTAATTGAATTCCAATTAAACTATTGTAATTTTAACACTTTTGAATATCACCGGAAATTATTTAGAATAATTACAATATAGTATCTTGAGAATAAAGTATTATATTTAAAATCAAAATTAAACCCGTAGATAGTTAACTATATGACCTAGAACGGAATTCACCAAACTTGTATCCATGGACTAAATATGACCTATAAGTAGTTTATTTTAATATATTTTACATATAAATAATTAAAAAAAGACCCAGCATTGTTAACTATTTAAAAATGTTTAATCGAGTTTACTTTCATGGTATATTAAAATTATATGAGCCTTATTGTATATCTGTCATATTCTACGATTAACAATAAATTAGGTCAGTGAAGTAGAAGAAGTACTAATAGTACCTTACTCGTACTTCTTCTACTTCGTTCCGCTGTACCAATACTCGTCATTATAGCTTGAGTTGCCATAAATAAGATAAAATCAACTATTAGGGCATTTAAATGATGAAAAAAAACCGGCCAAGTGCGAGTCGGGCTCGCGCGCGAAGGGTTCCGTACCATTATCAATTTATTATTTAAAAAAATACAGTTAAATTAACCTACCTCAAAAACTATAGGAGATAATTTAATCAAACCAAAAATTGTTGATAGAATTTATTGATGTGCATAACATATATTTTTTTTAGAATTTTATATCGCGTAATTTAAAAAATAGAAGGGGGGGACACATTTTTCAGACTTTGAGAGCTGATATCTCGAAAACGATTTGCTTAAATAAAAATGAGATTTATAAACCTTCATATAATTTTCAAAGACCTTTCTATTAAAACCCCACACGCTTATATACAACAAAAAAAAATGTTCTATCCCTCTGTTACATGTATGGAGGGCCCCCACCCCAATGGTTTTTTTTTTACAATTTAGTATCATAATCCTGTAGCGGTTTATACAACACATATGCTTACCTACTGTAGCATTTATAGTTTCCGAGTAAATCGGCTGTGACAGACGGACAGACGGACAGACGGACAGACGGACATGACGAATCTATAAGGGTTCCGTTTTTGCCATTTTGGCTACGGAACCCTAAAAATGTATGACTGTGTCCTTAATGCTTCATATCCCAAATTCTAAATAATTGGCATATATCTAAATTGTTGGAATAATTTTAAGACAGGCTGACATTTATTTGGACTGAGAGTTTATATTTCAAAATCGCAATATTTGACATTAAAATTTGTACTGAGATGTCATCTATTGGGACTGCCCGCAAAAGCATCTGACATTTACTCATACAACGGAATTGACTAAGAAAATTTGTAATATTTTGATATTCTCACCTTATAAAATAAATACTATGTAACAAAACTAACAAACTTCTCTCCCAAAACACATGACAATACTTTATGTAGATTAATGTATGAGCAAAATATCGTGATACAAATAAATATTCGCAGGTTACATGTTACGCACTGGTACTTCTACTTACAAATGGAATTTCTTTTAAATATAAATCAAAAATATCATCATCATCATCATCATCATATCAGCCGAAAGACGTCCACTGCTGAACATAGGCCTCTCCCAAAGATTGCCACAATGACCGGTCCTGCGCCACCCGCATCCAGCGGACTCCTGCGACCTTCACCAGGTCATCAGTCCACCTTGTGGGGGGCCTACCCACGCTACGCCTTCCGGTACGTGGCCGCCACTCAAGAACCTTCCCGCCCCAACGGCCATCGGTTCTACGCGCAATGTGCCACTGCCACTTCAGTTTAGCGATTCGGAGAGCTATTTCGGTTACTTTGGTTCTGCTGCGGATGGTCTCATTTTTAATCCGATCACGCAGAGAGACTCCTAGCATAGCCCTCTCCATTGCCCTTTGGGTGACTTTGAGCCTTCTTATGAGGCCCATTGTAAGCGGCCACGTTTCAGTACCGTATGTCATCACTGGCAACACACACTGATCAAAGACTTCGTCTTCAAACACTGCGGAATATTGGACGAAAATATGTGTCGTAGCTTCCCGAACGCTGCCCAACCGAGTCGGATTCGACGATTGACCTCTTTCTCGAAGTTGGACCTACCTAACTGGATAGTTTGTACTAGGTATATATATTCGTCTACAACTTGTGTTGTCTTGTCTCGAAGTTGTAGATGAATCAAAAATATATTTTTAGTAAAAATCATTATTCGTATTAAAATCGACTTCCAGAATCTTAGATTACTAACACGAGGCTAAACGAATTGTTATTTTCAAAAACTAATGGACAAGATTACTGAACCCATGTTAGTCGGCTAACCCCACCGCGATCGTAGAAGCGTGATGAAACTGATCAAATGTTTTTAATCACTCTACTCCATATTTCATACTATGCCGGTGTTTGTGTTATAATTATGTTGGCTGTACTTACAAGTCTACAAACTTCGAACACAACGTTTAGGATACAGGACCTCTAACTTTGGCTGACCAGTGAATTACCACTAAATACATTATCTTTTTACACAATACGAAGGATACAATATTTTTTATACCAAAACTTTATATCACAGTGCTTAAAAGTAGTAGTTTTTGTGGTTATAGCAACGGTCACAAGATTTACGATCAACTTTACGACTCCTTCCTACTGCACTTAAGAAATGACGAAAACGTTAAAAATATTGCTGAAAATGCGGATGGAACTGTTTTACGTAGGTAAATGGCTACAAGATTGCAGCTTTTATACACACAGAAAACTAAAATATAATTATATACCTAATAAAAAAAACTCCCAAGTTTTTAAGCCACCCTATAGGTACAAATAACTAAAAGTAATTCTATAATTGAAGAGAACTTAGATATTTTGATCTTTTCTTCACTGGGATATAGAACATACTTAGGCGACATATCATAAGACAATAATCTATCTGGTTAGTGCCAACATAATGTAGGTACTAACATATTCCTAAAGGTGCATGCAGACCAAAAGAGCATTCGCTGTTCTATCCCCCACTCTACGAAATCAAAGAATCACGTTTCGTGTAACGATCGAATTTCATAGAGTAGGGGGATAGAACAGCGAATGCTCTTTTGGTCTGAATGCACCTTTAGTGCTAACAAAGGCGCCTGAGTGATGTCAAAGTGAGATCAATCGGTTCAAAATTCGAAGTTGCAGTTCCTGTTTAAGTTCCCTAATGCATGTGGCAGCCATTTGCGTAAATCTCATCGATGTTCAGTCGACTACGAGCTAATTCCAAATCTCTAGCATGACTCGTAAACATGACGTTCCAAAAGTCTCTTGGAGTTCGGAACATAATTTAATGTTCCCGGATAAGGCAAGCTTTGGGAATTATCCACTAAGTGAATAATCCTCTTTATACAGGGTATTTTCAAATTAGCTTTCGATGCCTTAGTTTATACATGTGTTCATGATAACGAACAATTTTCCATATGGGACTTATATCAAAATCTCGAAAATAAAATACTTTGTATGAAATGTTGGTGGGACCGCTTTGTATGGCAAGGCAATAATTTTTTTTCATGATTTCGATATGAGTTTCATCATAAGGACTTGTTCGTTATCGTGAACGCATATCCTAAGGTATCGTAACAAATTTGAAAACACCTTATAAATGAAAGTGTTTTGTAAAGATTTCCCGCTGTGTTGTGTCCAATTAAATGTTTGAAATCTATTTAAAAATGCCTTAAGACTGATGATGATGATAGTAATACGCGGACACCTAACAACAGTAATAAAATCAATACATTTTTAACAAAAGGCGTTATGGCAGACACAATAGTAATTATCTGTAAGTGATGCCATTATAACTAAAACGACGAGTGAAAAGGCCGATGACTCTGGAAATGGAAGATACTTTTGTTAAGTCTGATTGGCATACCAACGATTGTCACGTACAATGTTCAATAAAGGAGAGTCCAGCCATATTACTTTTAAACTAAGATTATGTCAGTATAAAAGGAAGAACTAAGGGTTCAAAGCTTTAAAATATACAGCAGAGCGCTCTTGTTATGGTTCCGTAGCCTTAACGGCCTTATAGTTTCGTCATGCCTGTCAGTCAAAACCGACTTACTATAAAACTAGTTATAAGGGGGTACCGTCGAGTTTCGTATCATTGCTTAGTGTGAAAAATTTAACTTCATACCTTATTTTTAGGGTAGACTAGCATTGTACCGAGGAAGTTTCATAAGTTGCTAAACTTCCGTAGAGAATATCTCGGTAATCTAAATTTAACAAATAATCTAATCAAGCCAAGACCATACTAGATAATGCCTTTTGAGTTATATTTACTGCCTTCTTTACTTATTTGCGATATAAAATAATTATTTATAACACATTTTTATAAGTTCTCAAGGATACATTCTCAATGGGAACTTACTATTACATTCTCATGTATTTTTTTGGAAACTTTCCAGTATGTTCCTGCAATTTAAAGAATATTCTGCAACTTGTACATTGCTAGGGCTCTCTCAGAAATCTGATAAGGATGTTATATGAAATGAACTGCTACAAAATTATATACAAATAAAAATTATAATAAAATATAAACATATTTTAGGTGGTGCCCTCTAAACGCAATTGTATTGTTTTATTCGATGTGCAAAATAAGCGCGTGAGGTATCAATGGAAAAGTCTTTTAAAATGATATAACGGTTTCCAGGAGACATTATTTCAGAGACCCGTTTTCGAGATTGTCAACTCCCAAAGTTGTAAGAAGTGTGTCCCTCTATTTTGTATACAGTGTGTAAATCTAATACGGGCGATCAATTAAACCAGGCATGGGATTCATTAGTGTAATCGTGGATTACAAGGTTTTTTTAAAGTTACTCTTAATTTAGACCCCACAGAATTTTTTTAAGATTATCGGAGCAGCAATGTAGGTACGAACATTTGTTATTGTTGATTTGGCAGTTATGTCATCTGCTTTTGAAATTAGCTGTCAACGAGTGCTTAACTCGCGTATGTTGCTTTACATTGCGCACCGAATTATTTTGTATGGAAAATTTTGTTGCTCTGATTTTAAGTAATAGTACATTACTACCGAGGCCGGGAAGTGACCGGTTGCCGGCCGAATATATGTAGACGGCCGAGCGAAGCGAGGCCGGATAGTATTCGGACGGCAACCCGTCACTTCATGGCCGAGGTATGTATAATGCTTTTCTCAAACATGCAATGAAATGAAACAAAAAAATGTATCTTCTTTCTAAGAAATTATAAGTCAACTACATAACTAAGTCTTTGAAACACAACAAAAGTCAAATACGACACCGACACCTCATTTTTTTTTTAAGATTAACCTGTTTGAAAGTTGCAAATTTTTTATTTAAAAAAGCGGTATTAGACGACGCGGTCGGTTGGGTCCAATTAATCGCATGCAGTGATCGGGGCCGACGGATCGCGCCGTATAATACTGCTTTTTAAATGTTATTTTGAGTAGTTATTATACATTTATTTTAAATTACATAATTTAAATACCTAATTATAACTGCAAAATTTTTCCAACCATTTTTTTAATACTAATATTACTTACAGATAATTATTGGCTAAAAGCCAAGATGCCAGGTCACAACCCTATGTCAAATGAAAATTAAAAAAGAGGTACTTGCCGGCCTAGGCCGGCAACGAGCTACTTCCCGGCCACTTTTTTGGCACTTAACTACGACATTTCATTGCATGTTTGAGAAAAAGTTATTTGAATGTACTTATTATATCGTAAACTAACACCCCTCAAGAGCTTCGCCCGTATTAGACTTACACCCTGTATTATTAAATTATATAATTTAAAAACGGGTTGATTGAACTGTATTTTTTATGCGCGAGTCCGTTTCGCAATTGGACGTTTAATTGCGATTACAAATTTAAATTAAGCTATGGTATAAATATGGGTGGCTGAGTTGTTCATACGGTGGCATTTAATTTGTTTTTATTTACTAGAGAACATTTACTACCATTATAGTAAGTGGTGCGGAAACCTAAATGTGCAAACCTGATTGACGCCGATTTTTTATTCATAAGGCTGTCGTTTTCTACACTGTATTTAATTACAACAAAAATGACAAATAAATAATAAGACCGTAAAAATATCTGAGGCAATCTGATAAGAGTCTTCTATTAAAAATATATATTATAATATTATTTTTGCCAGTGAACACAAATGAAACGGTTTATTTAGTGATTGTACTATAGACCGTTTCATTTGTGTTCGTCTATCAACAATTAACAGTTTTTTTCACCTCACTAGCTACCCCTAGCAGCAGATACTGGGGAATTAGATATATATTCTTCTATCGCTTTACGACAACTTCGTTGTAAATTTCAGTCAAAAATGTGTTTTACTTTCCTCGCAAACGATGTGAAAAGCAGAGTGTACAACAAGGGCATAAATAAAGGTCACTTTATGTCCTTGTTGTACAATCTACTATTTAATTATTATACCTTCATATTATTATACATGATGTTTTGTGACAGTACCTAACTAATTTAATATTATGCATAAGTATTTATATCACAGGAAATTTATTTTATACTTTGTCAAGACTCGAGTTGTTTTCTTTACCATTTTAGATTTCAAGCTTTGTAGACGTATCGTCTTAAATGTACGGTTTGTGTTATGCTGCTGCTTATACATATATTTTATTCACGTTTACTGGTTGGATCCATATCCCTAGGTATTTCCCTAGGCTTTTCATTTTATCAATAGGCGAATAGGAGAAAACACAAACAGGGAAAAGTGTGGTTGGGATCAATAAAATGCTCCATTTATTTTTTTATATTTATTTAAATACAATAGTTTCTGTTGTCATGAGATTAGTTGAGTAAGCAGTGGGAACCTTACTGACGGTACTAATAGACACTAAAGTCCATTCATCCGTAAGTATGGTTCAACTTATATGAAAAACACTTTCGACTCTAAATCCACACAGGAAATTGTTTTATTGTTTTACACCAAAGTATTTACTCGTAATGTGTCTATTTTAAAACATTTACTCCAGTCCATTGTTCAAACATTATTTCGTCAGTTAATATATGTATTATATGGTTTTAAGGTATGGAGAAAAAATCATTTTGACCTAGATGCTCTAATAAATAAAATTTACGTGTACTTATCATCATCTAAAGATAACACCTACATACTTAGAATAAAAATCATTTTATGGTGCACTGTCGTAATGATGCAACTTTACAGAAATAAATACCTTTCATATTATATTAATTGAAATACTTCTGATATCTACGTACTGTAGCTACCATTACAAATTTAACTGCAAACATATTTTATATCCATCTAATTAATTCAAATATATCTTATCGTTTATCGGGAAAGAGATTGTTCAATCATTAATTACATTTCATACTCGTATGTAATCAAAACCCAAAATATCTGCTGATTTTAGGTCCAATCTTTAAATGATGACAAATCCAAATTGCAACAAAACTTTCAAAATAATTTAGTAGCAGAACATTAGGAACACCTATTTAAGTACCTATTATTTACATAGCTCCACAAATAAAACATACATAAATTTCATAAAATCAATCAATATTTTTATTTGTGGTGCTGTGTATTCTTATGAATATCTACTTCATTATTCACAATGCAGAGGGCAAGCAGTAAAAAAAACTTCCAAACAACTTTTGTGCACATTTTCCAGTAGTTCCGTTATTTTAAAGGTTGTTTATTATTATTTTCAAATCTTAATCCTATAGAATTGCTAACGTTACTGTTCTTACAAAATTACATTTACTCTTGTAATTTCAATATTCATAAACAAAGTCTTCAAGAGTCATAGTTATGCTTTGTCAGTATTTTTCTGCGTATGTCGTTTATCTTATAATGGACTCTGATACCTACACATAATGTATATGACTGTATAATGCAAATCGTTGTTAGAATGCAATAAAAATACAAAAGTTAGTAAAATATCGTCTAAACCGTTTAAAAATTGTAAAGAAAGAGGTAAACTTTTTATCTTTGATATGTGGAGTTGTACTCTACACTGAATTAAAAGTGTCACACCTTTTGTCAACTCAATTTTTTGCCTCAAATAACTAATGCCCTTACCTATAGGTATTGAAAAATCTGTAATAAAGTAGGAATTAAAATACTATACCGTAAAACTGAGGAATTATCATTTCAGTAGTCGCTGTACGTATATTGTAATATTATAAATTTACTTCAGGAACTCTAAATTATATTAAATAAATTTAAATGTATACAATATTATAGAAATGTCGGTAGGTACAGCACCTGGAGTTTGAGATATTTCTGGTAAAATATGTTGCATTTTCTTCAGTTGATCATGAATTTTGTGAATATTGGGTTAGGTAGATTAATTTTGAAAATGGATTTCATGAGTCCCTTCCAAATTTAGTTAATTGATAGAGTTATTGGGTTAAATTTATGTTTTCTGCTCCTAATAGTGAGGAAAATGAGCTTCAGATTGAAATCGAAACATCTTTCTAAAATGTTTGATAATATGGTGTCATACTTTTTATTACATCGCGGTTTAGGCAAAACTGAAATACGGATGACAAAGTGGGTACACGACAATGTGGAAAGTGTTGAATTAACAAAATCAGAACTGTTATGATTAAAGAGTTAAAGTATAATAATGTCCCACTAAAACTTAGTTGATAGCATAATGTAGTAAGATGAATATAGTAGGTATGTCAAATAATGGCATACTCGCATCTATAAAACAAAGCCAAAAAATATATAAATGATTGCTTTCACGATTGCTTTTACCATTTTAAATTCGTTATTATAATTCATTTGATTAGAACGTATGTATGACAAGAGACATAAATCGGTAAAAAAATGCTTGCTAAAATATTTAAACCTCTATAAATTTACCTAATTAACATTGCTTGAAACATCGAACCTCTACTTTTATTTAATAATTTGATGTATGTTACAATTTTTACAATGATTAACTAATTACTATACTACAAGCCGTCAACATAGTATGGCCTAGATAACTATAACTGTAAATTACAAGAAATAACTTTTCTATATCTATAAAACACCAAACTATTATTTCATAGCTTTTACAGTTTCACCATGAAAAGGGAGTAATCATTTCTTTAATTAATTATATTCAAACTTATTTTTACTCTATACATTTATATTCAATATAGGTATATATTTCACAAAGTGATTAAATATTATCTAATGTCTAACACCAAACACCGCAACCAAGGAACAGCAGTATGATACAGTAATGCATCATTCAAAATAATCATTAAAATCCACTACTCCGATTATTGTTCATTAAATATGTACACTTGTTATATATATATAAATATTATTACTGAAATGTATTATTTTTATAAATGTAAATATTAGTTTCAATACAAAACATCGTTGTCTATTCTCCCGTAGATTAATTTACATTCATTCAAGCTTATAACGAAAACAGAAGAAATGTCATTACATTTGTATTGAAAACTTCTAAAACAATTCACTTCGTACGAGTGAGTATAGAAAAAATACGGCATCTTTTCTGAAATTACTATTTGACTGTAATCATTATGGTCAATGACAAGTGAATAATATAGTCAATGAATTGTCGATGATCAGTTGGCTCATAATTTGATGCGTCTACGAGTAGTCACCATATTATTTTTTCTTGCGTACATTTTCTAAGCAAGAAAGAAATTAACATTTCAAACAATGTTTATATGTAGTATGCAGTCCTTTACAGACGAAAGACTGTAGTTGTGGTATATAGTATTTTTAAAAGCCATTCATTTAAATGTTCTTGACATGAACTCGTAAAATAGATACACGTTCAGGTGCTCAAAATGTTACTAAGTACTAGACCATATTTTTAAAGGTAGTCTGCTAGTTGACAGTTTTTTTTTAAACTCAAAATATGATACTATGCACTAGTAACAGTGACGAGCACTCGAGACGTCTACCTTACAATTAATAACATGTCTTTAAAATAAGCTATTTTACATGTTAATATCTTAACAAGTTCCCTTTGAACCCTCGTCATATTGCGGATTCTTAGTAAAACTAATTTATTTATTATTGTTTATTTTATAAAATATTCAATAAAATAAACTTTGAAGTAAAACATAAGACTTTACAATATCGTTGGGGATAGTGCAAAGCCGCGTAAGTAACAAATTCAATTAGGCTCAATTTGAGTGTCAATTGTTTGATATTTGAACTCCATCTGTTTTGGTAGATACGACCGTGGTATTGCACTATTCCCGATGATTACATGACATAAACGTATACTGGATATATACGTGGACTGAGATAGGCTGATGAAGTGTGTGATGTGATGTGAAAGGTATTGTCATGCATAATAAGCGGTTTGTAGCGCCACTACCTTAGGTCTCAAATGGAACTTGTTAGGATGTACACTAGTGTTCATAATTATTTCATTTGATTAAGTAGTTTTTTTTTAAGCTAAAATAAGAAAATTATTGAAAAATAATTTACCAGGAAATTATTTGTTATATTATTAACGCTTATAAAAATAGCTGAATTTTTAATCCATTTTCTATATTACAAATCCTTTACAAGGAATAATGCAAGTGATTCAGTCTTCCAAGCGTCGACTTTGTCAATGATATAGTACACATCACATAGACACGCACATATATAGGTATAATTATATAACGAACAAAATGAGAAGTATTGAGTAAATTTTAAGTAATTTATTGTTTGTTCTCTAGGAGAGGATAAGAGTTCGCATTAATTATCATCCCTTAGTATCATCACTTAACATTAACTGCATTATTTTAAAGGCCCATGCAATAAAATTACTTTTATTCATACGGTACATTCAAGGTCCGTAT
>JALPQI010014392.1:0-25559 GCA_025490895.1 Thaumatotibia leucotreta | reverse complement strand
TTTTCTTGCTTAAAACATCTTAAAATTCAATCTCCTAGCCGTAATTTGGCTTTAGGCGCCCCTTACTTACACCCACCCCGTTCTACGGAACATTATTATTCTTAAGTAGGTATTAAGTGGCCCCGCTTGTCATAAAGTCGCCCCATGTCACGGTTACTTTGACCTCCATTGGTAAAATTGCAACAATTCCACGTCTCTGGCATGACTAAGCTACAAAGCGTTTGATCTAATATATAGCTAAAGTAAACATCGATTTACAACACAAATAGCAATCTTTTGCAAATCCAGTTTCGATTCACGGCTGATTGATTCTTGAACCTTATACAAAGAAGACAAGTTTAATGTATGATTCTTATCCCCTTATTCATACATATGTCTCCTAACTTAACAAGCCGCTAAGTATGATTGACAAACAGTTCTTACTGGCATGCTAGGTTAGGAGACGATTATGAACAAGGATCTTAGTTTTTTTTTACTAAGGCGTTAAATATTACGTATGCAGCCCATCATCTTTAGGTATCTTATATGGTAAACAATTTTCTTATCTAAAAATACACTTCTGTAAACTGATATTTTAATTAAGGCAGTACCATGGGAAATAATAAATAAAATATGGACTCTCGTATCTTGTTATAGGCAAACAGCAGGTAAAGGGTAATCCGACAGGTAACTGCTGGTCTCCTGTTCGTCGCCACCGCGATTTGGGCTCCACTTTTCACTTACGATCAGGTAGAGTGGAGCAACTTTGTTGGTATTGGGCGTGACTTACTCTAGACTGTATGCATTGTAGGGTTAAGATCAAAAGCGTGTACTTTGAGGTTAGAAAGTTGTTTACTAAATAAGATATAGGCTGTAGCGGACATTAAATTAAATACCTGAAAGGTATGAGGGTAGGTAAGTGGTCCAACATTAGTCTCAGAGAGATAAAAGCCAATCGTCGTGTGTGCGACACATGTATTACATGTCATTTGTATAATTTAATATCAATATTACCTATATAAAATCAAAAGGCAGGGTTCGTATTCCGGTATTTTCTTCATACAAATGAACGGTTTATTTATAAATGGAGCTCATCATTAAAAAATACAATGTTGTAAATTACAAAAAATATGTGTACTGATCTACATGATCAGTATATAAAACATTTTAAAATTTTGGATTCCTTTTTTAGGTTTTTCTAAAAAACCGGTTCCGATCCCTGCGTAGAGGTATTAAATTAACAGTTTCAGTGCGGATGACACGCCAGGCGTGTCATGAATGTTTTTAACGAATGGCGTATGACACGATACGCGTGTCATCATATTCTATAGCGTAAGGCACGCTTGGCGTATCATGCAAAATTTGTTCGCCGCCATAGATAAAAGTTTTTGAAAATGGGACACGCAACGAATCGGATAGTCAACCGCGATTGTTTTGAATTCAATTTATTCGCGTAGTTATGAATATAAATCAAAAAACGGTATAGCAGTTTACGACAGAAAACGTTTAGGTTAAAAAGTTGTTTACTACATTAAGACAACTCAAGATGAATAGGCCTTACATGTTATGAAACTCCATGGTCTAGATAATTTATCTATAGTAGCCCTGGATGCTTAGCCAAGTTGCCAATCGCTTGCGCTTAGTAGCGTATCGTAGTTTTCCCTCTCTGTCACTCTTTCGGTGTCGTAAGAGTCGACTAAGGGATTAAAGTTTCACTGACCATTCTACAAGATTGATGATGGGCAGCAGCGTCATCATAGTGGACACATTACTGCGATCGCCAATCCGCTTGCCCAGCGTGGCGATTATGGGCATTTACCTCCTAATGCGTCTATACGCATAGTTAATAGGAGAGGCCTACGTCCAGCAGTGGACTAACATAGACTGATGATGATGATGATGATGTCACTCTTTCATATCAGTGCGACAAAGATAGGTAGCTGCCTTTCGTTTACGATTGACGATTAAGCGTTAGCGATTGGCAACTTGTCTAAGCACCCAGCAGGCCTAGCCAAGATGCCGTTTTTCAATCGTATACGATAAGCGATAAGTCACGTGATCATAATCTATAGAAATGGTCACGTGACTTTTCGTACGAATCCCGTTCTCATACGTATTTATTAATCGCGTAGCGTTTACGATTGCAAAATGCCATCTTGGCTACGCCTGCTGAAATGTTTTGTCCTCCGTACAAAAATATACCTATGTTTTTATTAGTCCTTATGAAGATACTAAAATAAAGGCTGCGTAAGATGGTTAAGTATACAAATTTTGAACATTATCAGCCCACCAGTGTACACAGTCCGCGTAAACTAACATTTACTATATAAAACATCAATGTATTTTATTATTTAAAGTTTAATTAGGCTATTTAAACATGTAGGCAAAACTCTGTACTAGAAGCTTCAATGTATTGTTATTGTAATTATGAAAAAGATTTTGATATAACTACGTATTTTGGAGAATGTTGGTGGTACATTACTCAACGCTACCTACAGTAAGTATGTATTATCTATTAAATGTACGTTTAGCCAATTAGTCACTAATAATCTTGCACACAACGTATAATATAAATCGTTTAGTATGGGATGAATGTCGAAAAATCGCTAAAAAAAACACTTTCCCGTACAAACGTCGAGATCACGTAACCAACATGTATAATTTTTTTTTCACCATTTGTTGTTTTGTCCCATACTAAAAGTTGCTCAGTAAGATTTATATACAGGTTGCTGCACGAGCCACTGAAAATCTTGTACCTACGGGGTGATTTGGTAGGTAAACAACTTTTACTATGGGGCCAATACCAAAATCTAAAAAAAATCCTTTTTCATACATTTTGATAGATCGATAACGCATTTTGTATGAAAGAGTCAATTTTATTTTTTGAGATTTCTAGGTTAGGTCTATAGTAAAAATTGTTCAGTATAACTTACCAAATCACCCCGTTCAGTTGCTCGTGTAACACCCTGTATACAATGTGTGCGAGTTTATTAATGACCCCTGAATAAAACTGAGTATAGGAGTTGGTACGGTAGGAGTACATAGGTACACTTTTGTTCTCCTTAATGAATTGTATCAAGGTTATGATGATACCTTGATACCACCTAGTTATAGTTTTAATGGTAAAACGGCGGGAATTTTTTGGAAAGGTACACTGTTCTACACGTATATTGTATATTAAATGCTAGACCATATTGAGGTGGGCAAAAATATCAATACCTACAGTATATTTGAGTAGTAGTGAAATCATAATTTCGATACAAATTAAACTTATCATCATCAAATTATGATGATGGGAATTCATTGATTTTGATATCAATTGCTCGCTCTCGTTCTTAGATTGTACAGGCGCCATAATAAGGGTGCGGCTCCATTGACGCGGAGCGGAGCGGAGCTGTGGGAGCGAATCACAGTGTTTTGAATTCGAATTTGAAAAATGTAATTGGTCAATTTTCCACAGCTCCGCGTCAGTGGAGCCGTACCCTAAATATCGGAGAGGAGGCGATGCTCAAAACTATCTGATCATGCACTATAACACCAAGAAATAGAGCTATTCTCAGACATTTTATGTGCACCCTGGCCTTAATATCTGATGGCGAGTGGTGACCCAGAACAGAAAACTACACGAAACGACTGATAAGGATTACAAAGACCAATTGAGAGCAATATTTTCAAATCAAATATTCATTGTCATCGTATGAACATGTACAATGTTAATTTAAACATATCAAGGGGCTAGCATATCCCGTGTTCGACGGCAACACGCGACCTTCTCGCGGCTTTCCGGCTCTTTTTAATCCATGCAATCGAAAAGAGTTGGATATAGCCGTTCGCAACCTGCCAAACACAGGATGTACGAAGGCCGCTGTCTTGTCAACTGGGTCAAAATTATTTTCATTGTTTTGTTTCATACCACTCTGTCATGCTTTTAGTTGCTGTCTCGACTCAGTATAAAAAAAAACGGTGCACTTCACAACATCAGAAATTAAAAACAAAACATCATCTCATACAAAAATCACCACTGCGTCACGTTTTTAGGGACACAAAATAAGAGAACGAAAAGAATTTTGACCCAACTTCAAACGTTGATTGAATGTTCAACTGAGGTGACTTACAGCAGACTTATTTTCAACTTTATGGTGTTGATAATAAGATACATGTCGCGTGACAGTGGCAGAGGGTTCATGGGCCAATCACCTTTTTTGTTGTTATTCTGTGACGTCCACTTTTGTCCTTTCGGACAAAAGTCGCATGATTTGTTAGAAGAAATCATCCAGCACGCTCTATAACAAGGACCCATTGGACCCATTGGAGGACCCATCAAGGAAAGGCCAAGTAACTCAAAAAAAAAAAGGTTTTGTATATTATAATGCCATTAAACTGTGATTTTAAGGCTGATCTTGAAGTAGTAGTTAGTAGTAGCTGGGTGAATAGCTGAGCGTTTCAACCGCCTTTTTTCGGTGGAATCTTTTTGCAGAAGTTTCTATTCGTTACAATGCTACTTTGTCATTTGAAGGATGCACGGTATACCTTATACAAATGACGAAGTTTAACATTGTAATAAATAGAAACTTCGGCAAAAATGATGCCACCAAAATTAGGTGGTAGAAACGCTCAGATGTTCACCCAGCAACGAGTGACAAGAAAAAAGTGATTGAAATACAATTTTATATTTTATAAACATCATTTAACGATCTATTAATCATTTGGATCTACTTTAATATTCTCAATGTATTGAAACTTAGCCTAGGTATATTGAGATCTATATTTAAATTGTGATGGCAGATGGATTGACAACTATAGGTACATTGATATAGGGGCTTATCAAAACTCAACCTAATAAGTGCCTATTATAAATGTTGTAATATTTCAACACGTGAAATATACTTTAGTTTAGTAAACAGTAATCTAATTGCTACTGTCAATTATATTCGTATATATGTATAATATAGATTTTGATATCTTGATTTTTACTCTAACGTGAAAATACGAAGAAAACTATTTAAGATTCATAGAATATTTTGCGTGTGTTTGAATTATGTGAGTATATCTTTATGTGTAAAGCTGCTGTAACTAACCTAACAAATAACAAAGTAATCCAAGTAGACGTTATTTACCCCATATTCGTTGTTACCTCCGATAAATTCAGAATTTGGTATCAGACAAACAACAGTAAACTTTGGGATAAGTTGTGCGATGACTAAAGTTAAGTTAGGTAAGAATATTTATTTATATTACATGTCATGAGTTTATTTATTTTACAGTACTGCACTATGCTGAAATGGTTGTTAACGGTGAAAACCGGTTTATATTGTAGATATAGCCATCTGTTCTAGCAAGTTCCAACTTTAAAAACTTTGTAGATATCGAACCTTGTTTCAATCAGTAAACAATGGAACTTGATAAAACCTTCTTTCTAATATTTTACTAACTTAGAACCAAGTATTACAGTTAGAAGACCTCTTAGGAATACAGTTACTGGCAACAGAGATTCATAGATTTTCAAAACACGACCTTGGTCCAAAACGTTTCGAAAAATGTATATTATTCATAATTCTAACAATTTCAGATGTAAAGGTTAAACAGGGTCCAAAAGTTCCTAAGGAACTCACTACCAAATTCGTAAGGATTTTTTGGTTTATATTGTACTATGCGTTAGGTCAGGAGTTTCCAAAGGTTTTGTGCCCCCTCTGTATATTGGTAAAGTATTTCATCGTTGGAAGCTCCTGTTGTAGGTAGTATAGGAAATTGGGGAATAACAAATAGCTAAGTGATATATACAACATTCACTTTGGCTGCCGACTCGTGACCAAATTTGCGACTGCTTAAAGCGTGGTAGCTTTAAGCAGTTTAAGCGTTTCTGTAGAAATAATTTTCTTCTGAAAATTCAAATCTAATTTTCTTTGAACCGACATTTGATTTATATGGTTAAGTTTGTGGTTTGTTTGCCTGAGGCTGTAACAGGAATAAGAAAGATATTTGTCTTGACAAAACGTCAATGTCAAAAATAAATTTAGTATAGTTCTTAATGACGCCAAAATTCTAATCTAGTATAATTTAGTAAGCGTACTCCATTCAGGCTTAATTCGGCACCAACAAGTCTTCTGACTTCGATCCTTAATCTACAGTAAAACAACTATACTTACAGTGATAACTTTTAAAATTTCGGACTAGAAAATCCTTATAACGATAGACATTTTAATGTCAATGGACTGCGGGTATTTCAAAGCTTGGGTGTCTATTAATAATGTTTATTGAAACTTCTGGATCACCTTTGTAGGTGGACTATTTCCAATGTCCGGTTTAGGAGTGACGACGGTTCAAGCAGCAGACCGACTGCCTCAATTTTCCGAAGAAGCCGGCCTTCTCACCGACGTTCGCGTGGACGTCGATCATGCGCGGTTTAGCTTTCGTTGCTTCGTCAGTCTTGCTTGCCCCGTTAGACGCGCCCGGCTCGTCTTCGGATCACGTATCCGGGCCAGGGTACCGGACGATAAGGTTCATGTCATCATCCTCGGGCTTGCTTTTGCGGACGTTAGTCGGAGCTTCAAAGCGCGGCTTCTCGCACAGCTTGTTTTCGATGATGTTGACACAGACGTCGGCTGCGACACAACGGTGCCCGTTCATAGCTTTCGTGTCTTCTTCTAAATCGGATTGTTGATTTTCATCAGCTGTAGCTTCTTCGTCTTCTTTCTCTTCGTCGTCGTCTTCGTCTTCACTGTTTTCTCTACCTTCGAGGATCATGCGATGGGATGCTTCTTCCATTACGCTATCTGTGGGGGCTTCGTTGATGTTCGCATGTGACAAAGAGAAGGGCAGCTTAACTGACAATTCTCCTCCTATGCCACTCACATTCAGTTTTATCTTGACGTAATAGGATACGTATATTGCAAAAACGTTGCGATCCTCAGGTGAATTTGAATTGCAGAGGACTGTGGATGCCAAACAGGCTCCTGTTTTGGAATAAGAATCCTCGAGGGCTATCCAGTTCTTGGTTACGCCTGTGAACAACGATATGAGTCAATACGAATATTCCGAGTAGTATAATAGCACATTAGACCTACTTACAGTTACAAAGCAATAACCTTATTATATTATGGAAAGAAATTCAGTCTGATGAACATGCATACGAGCATAAACCTTTTAGAAAATAATTGCATAATTGACTAAAATTATACATTTAATACGCGTGGTTACACTGAAGTGCATGCAAACTGGAGCTTGTAAAATATATTTAAATGCTTTCAGTATCATACTAGTTTGAAGTAGCGAACCAATTAGCTTGCCTATGTAAAGCCTCTTGACTTGGTTTTAAGAGTAACGAAGCATCGTAGAACATAGACATCATTAAAGTAAAACCTTTGTGTGTTTAAATTGAATGCATTTCCTGCATTATGCTTTTTAAATATCTCCAACCTTTTCATTTTCAATTAAATATATTTTCCAAGAACAGATATTTCCTTACCCCTGCTAGGTATCATAGTATACGACTCATCCAGCCGATGTCCCGGCAGCACCAGCGTCGTGTCATCCTCGACCATAGCGACGTCGTTCTTAAACTTGCTGTCGGAGAACATGCAGACCTCAACGTGCTGTACCACCACCGCCTACACAAAGAAGTTCAATCTTACCCCGGCTGGGTATCATAGTGTAGGAGCCCTCCGCTTTCTGCCCGGGCAGCACGTGTGTGTTCTCCTTTTCGAAGGCCACCACGTTCTTGAACTTGCCGTTCGAGAACATGCAAACGTCCACATGTTGGACGACCATTGCCTGAGGGAAGGACGTTAGAATTTTGAAACGCGGGCTTTATTGCCAATTGGTTTTGGAGTTTTGTCGATATTGATGCGTTGAGAAATCTTTTTCTTTTCATAATCAAATGTACACTCGACCGGATTGAGTCATAAAGGTAATCGATTTGACTAGTCTAACATTATTATGTTCTGGTGTAACACAAAAAAATCTGGGTATTTCAATAAATATTTAATCCCAAAATGTTACTAGTCCCTACTATTCATAATTTAGAAAAACGCGACATTGCCAATTATGTGCAAGCGTCCTTGAGGCAGTCGTGCCACGTTGGTGTCACCATCAGTCGTTCTGGAGTACTTAATTTCCAGGCCTTTATATCAAGAAATGCCTAACCAAGATTACAATCCAATCGACAATTTTTCGCATTACATGAACCTTTACGAAATAATTTAATTTAGTAGTAGCAATAGTTTCGATGAAAGACAAGCGCTTAATGCTGCTACTGAAACTAACACTTTTCAAAGTTTGAAAACAAGGATTTTTTTTAATAATGGTATAATTTTTCAAGTCTAATTAAGTGATTCCCTGTTGCACTTGCTTACTTGTTTTTCTTTCATTTTGGTGTGTGATTGTAATCTTGGCTTGGCAACTTGGGCCCTGAAGCCGCCATAAGCATACTTGTTTTCGCTAGCTAGTGATGTATTAGATCTGAGCATGGAAGTTGAAGTCTCTTGGCAAAAGGGTCGCAGAAATTACATACCTTGATGCGTCGCACAGTCTTGTTGGACTGGTTGATGATGGAAAAGCTGACGATGACGGGCTCACCATGGTGGTAGGCTGACTTATCAAGCCATGCTTCCAGAGTTAGTCTGTGTAAAAAAAATTAATAAGGAGCTGATCTGGTCTGGAGATGATGGTGGGCACATTATTAGAATTATCTGAATGCGCACGAGCTGAAATGATTAGATAAAATGAAATTACCGCCGACAAGGTAAAATTTATAAAATTAACTTTTGACGAGAGATCTATTTCCTGAAGAGAGAATATACCTTAGTATATATAATAGCCTTATCTTCAAAAATTACAAAGGCTAATTTCTAAACTGTTTCTTAGAAATCTGCAACTATGCCTACCTTGATATCATTGCACATAAAATTTGTCACAGTTGAGCCAGTGTTGTTAACATCGATATAAAAAATCCAATCTATACGACTCGAAAGACATCTGCCAGTCTGCCACCAATGTAATTGAAAAATTTAATTTTCTTTTCTACCTACGTTTATTTTATAGTAGTACGTATTTTTTGACAGACCACATACGAGGGGATATCCTCTCGTATGTGGTCTGCTGTGGTCTACCTCGTGTTTGGGAACATGTCCAACTGTCAAGTTAGTTGGCCTAATTATGAAGTTTAGTTTGAAATATCACGTTCCTGCAAATGTCATTATCTTCGACCCCTATAAAACTTTATTGAAGCTCGGAAGCACGCACAAAAGCAATTAGTCGCCTTTAAAATTATATCTACGAGTTACGGCGATTGTAAATTTCCAGATAATCTGAAGTTTTTACATGGATAACAAATGAGAACAAAACGGTAATGTCGGTATACCTCTGGTAATAAAAGTACGAGTGCCCAACATTGTTATAATAGTATGCCCATATTGCCCATGTCGACATAGGCACTTTATATCGTATGAATGTTCAAGACCAGTCTGAATATAGCTGAATAGAATTAATTTAACTTGAAAACCATAGATTATAATTTGTTACTTGCAACAATTAGATTAAGTTTTTCATTGTCTATTGGCCTTCCGCCGGGCATTCCTCTCTCGTTGTTCTGTGCTCTGTGCTATAACTTAGCAGTCGATGTAACAATTGTTGTACATTTTGGCTTTCAATGAAAGCTTTTTCATTTCTATTCGAATTTTGTTTCATACAAAAAACAAAGATTAAATTAACAACAAAGATTTTACAGTATTAGATTTTATAGCAATATCGCGTAACTGAGACTTGTAAATACTACGCTCAACTTATAGGTAGTTCAAAACTAATATATTCCTATACGGATTTTACATTCATTGGCGGAATGTTTTAATTTCGCTACATTTGTTAGATACCTACGCCGTATAAAACAATATCAGTTACGCGTATTTGTGTGTCGTGTAGATACGCAATATATCGTCGGGGATAGTGCAATACCGCGTAACTAACAAATTTAATTAGGCTCAATTTGAGTGTCAATTGTTTGATATTTGGACTATATCTGTTTTGGTAGTTAGGTACGCGGTATTCTGCCGTGCTAACTCAAAAAGACGCATCTCTCATAGTTGTACCATGGGGGATGCGTCCTTTTTAGTTAGCACGGCAGTATTGAATTATCCCCGACGATATACGAGTGCTAGTTACGCAGTATTGCACTATCCTCAACGATAAAATATGTTATCTCTAACAGCAGGCCTAGCCAAAATGCCATTCTGCATGCCATAACGTAAAAATAAATAATTAAATACATGAATGAATATAAAAATATATAAAAACATAAATAAATGAGAATTACATATTCGTACGAAAAGTCACGTGACCATTTCCATACATTATTATGGTCACGTGACTTATCGCTTATCGCATACGAATACAGAATGGAATTTCTGGGCTAGGCCTGCAGATTATACAAGGTATTTAAGCCTTTGTAAGACAGACTGAGAAACTTTTATTACGGTTCTAACATGAAAATTGCAAACAAATCCTCCCATACAAAATGTCAGGAATTCATGATGCCCAGTGTGTGCTGATCCAATAGAAAATCTCACCTGCCATCGCATAACAAGAAGGGTTTTTCAACGACGACTCGAGGCGCGGCTGGTTCCGTTGGGTTGGAGCTCTCCCCTTCTGCCGGTGCTAGAAACATTGTAGAACTGTACTCATCCATTTTACTACAAAATCATGTTATTTCTAGGGAGCTATCATGATCGCTTAAATGCGATTCAGTTAAGGTTGGTGTGTCAGTTTTTAAGAGCTGTTCTATGACACATCGCGATTCAGATTAGGTCCTAATAAAATAAATCGCATTAGTATCTACTAATAGTAACTACTGATGTGGTAGGCCACTTGATCTGAACGGTTAGCGCATGATTAAAGCGACAGTATCTCGCGGCCGTTTTTAACAGTTCGGCTGCTCAAAGTCGAATTCAAGTATCTCAATTTTAGTAAATTTTAGAAGAGAGCGAAAAAAGGTAATTTGTTTTTTCACAGACAATTAAGCCCAAAAATAATGAAAATATACTGTCACGCCATTTAATATAACATGAAAAGTTTTTGGCTTTGTTTCACATCTTCATTTTGGGAACAAATTTACTGTCAACGTAAAAAGCAAGCAACTTTGAGATGCTTGACTTTAAGTTTGTTGACTTTGTTGCATTATACTAAAATAGAAATTATGCTCTTAGCAATATCGAAAATGACAATTTTATTCCAAAATTCCTAAATTTTCATACACAAACAAAACTGAAAACATTTCTCTTAAGATATTTATCTTTCTGTAACTTCAAAATTAAGAGGTTAAGGGTTTTTTTATGGATGAAATATCTCTTCTATTTCTTTTTCATAATATGCAAATAAAATTATAAAAATTGAGATACTTGAATACAATTCAAGTAGCAGCTTTCAGCAGCCGACTTTGTAAAATACGGGTATTCTGTCTAGCGCCAACATACTGTCTGTCCAAGTATGTGCTAAGCCTACTAAAGTAGTATTTAAACTTTTTGAGATGCTTCTCTGTGGATATATTATATCTGTGGCCACGTATAAGAGGAAATGGGAGCTGTCTTTTCCATAGAAATGTATTTCCTGATTCCTCCCTCAATATTGACATAACATATCAGCATTTCTTTTACAATATAGTAGGTAGTCTACTTTTACCACGCTCATGTGGGTATGTTTGCTTTTTTGGTATCATTACTACTATGATGATTTGTATAAGATTGTTCCCTGATAAAAAAAAAACTAGTAAAAGTTAATATCTCAGACTTCATATCAGGTATTATCGGCCATAAAATCCCAACAAATTATCAAGTGAATAAATATAGTAATAGTTGAAGTTATTTTAATGTTTTAAGGTTGAGAGTTTTAGAGAGAGAGAGAGAGTTTGGTACGCCCGTCGTATAACCAATAATATCAAAATCTTACTTTCTTACAAAAGTAAATACTATGTCTGCTGAATTGCGATGAAAGTTAAAAGAAAATAACGTTATTTTAGTTTAACATCTATAGGGCATTCGATACTGTCATGAAAATGAATTAGGTATTGATCAAATGGAAAATATGGTCTTAAAGTAAGTGTTATTGAAGACCAGTTTCAGTGAAATTGTAATTAAAAAACCGCACGAAAAAGTTAATGCACTCATAAATATACCAAGCGGTAAATGGATTCACGCTAGTTACGTGGTTTCGCCTTATGGGTGTTGTGGAGATATGCAGCATTTAAGAGTACTAGTTACGCGGTATCGGACTATCTCCGACGATATTTGTGATCCTGATCCAGAATTGTCAACAATAAGACCGAACACTGATTTCCAATTCCCTCTCCTAACCCAACGAATGCCATTCAAATACCGCCTTTGTGTGAAGTCACTAATTGGTACATTAATTAACATACGCATAAAGGATCCCTGGTAGTATTCAGAGGGTATAAGTGTTTTGATTTAGAATGAGGTTCTAGTAAAATACCGCTAAAAACAAACGCGGAACTTCGAAAGATTAACTCTTTTATTGTCTCAATACAGGTTGTAAGTCTTATACGGGCGCAGCTCTTATCGAATGTTAGTTTAGGATATAATAAGTAGGTATATTTACATAACTTTTACTTAAAATATGAGCAACAAAATTATTCATACAAAATAATGCGGCGCGCAATGTAGAGCAACACACTCAAGTTAAACGCTCGTTGACAGCTAATTTCAAAATTAGATGACATAACTGCAATATCAATACTTACAAATCCTTCGAAAATCTTAACAAAATTCTGTGGGGTCATAATTAAGTGTAACTTAAAAAAACCTCGTGATCCATAATTACACTGATGAATTCCGTGCCCGTATTAGATTTACACGCGGTATATTAACGGTACCTAACAATACGCTATCTGTACTGCAAAACAACGAACGTAAAGATCTGTTCGTGCGAAAAGCAAACTTGTAACTCGCGTCGATTTAAAACACTCCCTTTGGTCGTGATTTAATTTATCGCCACTCGATTCGAAGTTCTTTTTTTTGCATTTGTAATATTTGTATGCATGGTCGCTAATGTCGCTATATTGGTTACGGGTACTGGTATGGATTTATGTACTATCTATATCAGTCGATGAACTTTTAATATGTAGAGTCGCCATCAGATAAATCAGACCGGCCAGTATGCTTACAAAATACAAATATCTGAGCAGGGGGGACACCATGATGTACTAATGCGGTTCAATTTAGGTTGAGAGAAAGGGATAAGGCTATGCGAGTCGTATATCACTGTCCCTTTCCCTGAACCTAAACCGAATCGCGTTAGTACGTCATGGTAGCCCCCCAGTATGCTTAGCACAATATGATGTCAGTACGTCACCGCGAGATACATTTTCGATCTTTTACTCACTATATGAATATAAGATTGATGGATAGTCTATCTCGCGGCGTCATATTGTCGCACTAATCCTGTGCTAAGTCTACAGGCCTTTATTGTAATAGCGTTAACATGCTCAAATATTTACGACCACCGTGGCCGCTCCGATATATTTGATGCCGACTGCATCACGATAATACAATACCAAGATAAGTTTGCACCTAACTTGTACTGAATGTAATGGACACAAGGTACAAATTTAACTTGGTAGAGATATACCCAGGGTGGAATATAACGAACCACCGGCGCTCGGAAATGAGATTCGCGCAAACAAAAGACTGTCGATTTCCTGTGCTTCAAATGGACCCGATTTTTATGCCGTCCTTATGTATAACTACTAATCGTCAGTAAAATGTAAAAAAATGCATTATTCCATAGTCACGCGGTTTTAGAACACAAGCCTGGTTTAATTATAATTACAAACTTGAAATCTAAAACCTTGAGTTCACATACATTTTTAGTTAAAATTGTCGATGTTTACTATGACGAACGTAAAACTATATATTCTGCGAACGTGTTTCACGATATTATGTGTCAGAGACGTCAATTTGTATGGAAATTCAGCCATATTTGTTTACTTTTTTCAGATTCTACTGACGTTTGGTAGGTATAGAGTATGTGAAAAATTTAGACATGTGTATTTTTTTATCAGAATACGAGACATTCAAACGTCATTCAATTGGGGAACATTTTACTGGAAAACCCAATATATTCTGCAAGTGTTTTTTTATATAGTTAAATTATGTTATAATCATTTTATTTCATAATAATGCATGGTCGCTTTATTGGTTATATACTGGTATTTTGACATTTTATGTAATTTTTATTGACAAGCACAATGGATTGACTACAATGTAATTTTTGGGTGAATATCTGAGCGTTTCAACCGCCTAATTTTGGTGGCATCATTTTTGCCGGTGTTTCTATTCGTCACAATGTGCTACTTTGTCATTTGAAGGAGGCACGGTACCTTATACAAATGACGAAGTATAACATTGAAACGTTTAGAAACTTCGGCAAAAATGATGCCACCAAAATTAGGCGCTTGAAACGCTCAGACATTCACCATTTTATGATACTCAAAATGTGCATATAAATTAATCTAAATCTATATGGAGTCTTATCTGATTTATATGGGCATAAATTAGTCCTTATCCGGATATTGGTTTTTTCTCCATACAAAAGAACGGTTAAAAATTCGGTTTTTTTTTGTTAATGGAGTATACCAAAAATATGATGTTAACATAAAATTTTAAAGTAAATCATTTTAAAATATTGAGCTATTTCGAGGTTTTTCTAAAAAAACGGTTCTGATCCCTGCTTAAAACACGAAATTATTCGTTTTGATAGATAATATATTATATTTATTCGTAAAAAATGTCTTTTACTTATTTTTTTTATTTAAAAAACCGGCCAAGAGCTTTTGTGTAGGCTTCCGTAGTTATTCGAAAACGGCTGGGCCGATTATATTCAAAATAGTATTATTTGAAAGTATATTCTATAAGCCCATTCATGATTTTTTGCATATTTTTTGGACCCAAGGATCAAAAGTTAGACGAGGGGGACACAGTTTTTTTTATTCTGGAGCGGTTATCTCCGGAAATATTGAGTTTAGAAAAAAAAAAACCATGGGGCCGTAGCGCACGCAAATGGTTTGCTGAGATCGCGAAACGTCTGGTTGACGTAACTAAAGACCGAAGAGCAGGCGACTTCCTCGCACAACGCATCAGTATTGCGATACAGCGAGGAAATGCCGCCAGCATCCTCGATACAATGCCTCAAGGGCCAATCTTAGATATAGGTTAGGTTAAGTAGATTAGTTAGATTTAATTTATTATGTACCTACATAAATCAAATCGAACTAATCTACTTTAATTTAGTAACGTAAGATTATACTATTTGAGATCCATGGGGCTATTTGGTACTAAGGAAAAAACAGCATTTAAGCCCGATTTCTTTTTAGCATTGAATATTATGAAAATACGTGGTCCCAAGTATAAGATATTTGTTCCAAATTTTACGATACGAACATTTATATGGGTCTAACACCTTTAATTTCGATGTTACCAAATAGCCCCTTGGGTCTCAAATAGCCCTATCTTACGGTAGTAGTTTTAAAAATAAATGATATGAAAAAAAGTTTAGAAAAAAACTTTATTTGAAGTCCCTTATTCTTTTTAAGAGACGTATTCAATGATACCCCACTCTACAGGTCTACCTATACAGAAAAAAAAACATCTCTACTTCACCAGTTGGGGAGGCAGCCTGTAAAGCTGGTAAGGCACAAGATAATTATCTCTTTATCCTGTCACGACCTTTAATGTTCTTTAATTATTAACAAGTACTCCATTAGACTCAAACTAAATGTAGCATTAGCCTAGAGGCAACTTTAATGTAAGAATCTGTACGGAAAGTGAAGACACGCGAGATATATGAGCGCGCCTTGCAGCCAGATGTATTCTCTTTCTAACCAGACATGCCAAATTAGCCAGGCTCATTAATTAAATAGGCAAAACAATAATAGGACGAGTAAAAAAGAGTTTTTAATTAACAATTTATTATTGCATTATTATAAAACGCCCAGGTACGTTTTGTTTTTTTTTTATCAGAATTAAGGAGGAATATTTTGATGTATCTTTTTATTGAAAAAAGTTTAAATATGTTAATTGTCAAAGCAAGGAGTGTAAAAGTGTAATTCGTACAATGGAAAAAAAAGTGTAAAATGTTTGAGATTTATGACCGTTGTCAAGCTGTGATTTTTTAAATAAGCACACGTTTTAATTCTTGATGTTATATACCAAAGAAAAAATAGCGAAGTTAAACAATGCCAGAGGATGGATTTGGTCCCACGACCTCAGCTTCCGCGGCTGGTGCCTTAACCGAGTGGCCGAGTTCCTACTGAGAAAGATTGCTCTAGACAGCGTATAATATAATAATATGGGCTTTAAAAAAGTTTTGATGGATTCTAAAAGTTCTAAAACATTATTCACCTATTCAGAGACGAAATGTCCTGCCTTTCAACCCGCAAAGCACCGTGAGTCTGCAAAATATCTGAAACGTCATTTATTTTTCAAAGGTCAAATTTCGCATTTCGCAATGTTCAATACATACGCATTGCAAGAAAACGGATTGGGATAAATTATCAAAGCACAGGAAATTTCGACGAACGGGTAATGGGAAAATTTGCTTTTTTCCTTATTATTTTATGTCACAACCATGTTTTTTCGACTTTTTCTTAACCTGTGCTATGACAATTTATGAACAACCCGCGAGCGTTCGCTTTGCAGGCAGAGAGACTAACCCCCTTATTCATAAAAGTCTGCTAACTTAACAAGCCTCTAATAATTGTTTGTCTCTTTTGCTTTTATGGACACATTGTTAAGACCGAAAGGGATAAACAATTATTAGCGGCTTGTTAAGTTAGCAGACGTTTATAAATAAGGGGGTAAGCTTTAAGCCCCTTATTTAAAAACGTTCCTTAACTTAGCAAAAGGTTAGGTAACGTTTATACCACATGACATAAGGAAAAATCACGATTCGTGAACGGCTATACAAAAATATTAACGTCAAAAAACATGTTTGTACATAAAATGGTTGTAACGACATAAACGAATGAACCAACAATCTTTATTTCCAGAGAACAGAAACATCTCATATCATTAGTTTCCTAATAGCATAAGCGTTTTTCGATAGTTTTACAAACTATGTGTGTGTCCGCCATGTCATCGATATTTTAGCACATTCAATAGAGCACCAGGATGCTTAGCCAAGTTGCCAATCGCGTAGTTTTCCCTCTTTGTTACTCTATCATATTAGTGCTACATAGATAGCTGCCTTTCGCTTACGATTGATGATTAAGCGTTAGCGATTGGCAACTTGTCTAAGCACCCTGCTCAGATGTTTGTGAGCAGCCTGCCTGCTCAGATATATTGGATGGCGTTTGCAATTTCTTTAATGACGCTCATCAGTGTGTCAGTTCCATGAAGTGACACTTGACGTGACGTTTATACCACATGACATGAGGAAAAACCACGATTCGTGAACGGCTATACAAAATTATTAACGTCAAAAAAACATGTTTGTAAGTACATATACCCCTAATGGTTGTAACGACAAAAAAAAAGAATTAAAACATCTCTCATTAGTTTCCACAAACACAAGAGTTTATCGATAGTTTTACAAATTATGTGTATTAATCCGCTATTAATAAACAGTCAGTTAAAATTTTACGATTACTGTTTATGACACAAATAAACAGCTTTTGTAGACCGTTCATTTGTGATCCCGTATAAATCACCTGAAGCCATTTGAAATTGACCCAACGAAATTGCTTTCTGAAACATTTCCCTAGCGACCAGTATCCAACATGTCCAGTCAAGGTACGAGTAACAAATATTGACGCACGCAAATTGCGAAATATACAGTGAGTCTGTTAGAATGTGTGCGAAATATAGGTACACTTGGTTTTATCTACGAAAAATGAGACAATTTTTTTTATTAATCAATTGTCATCGTTATTGTGTCCTTCTTGTAAAGAAGTTGCCTTATCTCTTATCTCAGATGATTTTTCACAATTCAATAATTTACTTTTGTAAACTTTTATTTGAAATACTGAATAATACACTCCAATAATAATAATAAAAAAATCTCTGATCAAATTGAGTGTACTTTCCTTTATTTTTGGTTGTGCACATTATAAACCTATATTAAACCGCCAATTAAAAATAGTTGTGGTTGGTCCATCAAAGTTTGATTGGCTATATGTAGAATCTATAAACATTAGTCAAAGATGTTGCGCCAACATAATAATATACGCGGTATTAAGAAAAGCCCTATGTTCTGCCCCATCCTGGCACTATTTGAACAATTGGTTTTGAGGGTATTTTTGAGCTGGAGTTAGACGTCCATGTTATATAATTATGGTCGCAGACGACGACATACTAAATCGTGGTAAGGGTAAATCACTTCATTGGTGCGTCTCATCCTATTAGAACTCTGAGTTCGGGAAAATCGGCTAACGTAGCGTAAATGGCGGCCTTGTGTATGCTAGCATAAACACGTGTAGGTACAGTCGGAATCAGATATATCAGAGCGGTCACGGTGCTCTAAAATAACTGAACATAAATAAATAATAAATAAATAAATATCTTGGGACATCTTACACAAATCGATCTAGTCCCACGGTAAGCTCAATTAAGGCTTGTGATGTGGGTACCAGGCGACGATATATACTATAATAGATAGATACATAATATAATATATAAATACTTAAATACATAGACAGCCATACAACTTACAGGTGTAAGGCTGGCCTAAGGCAGAGCATGGGTAACCTCTCGTCTTTGATTAGGGTCATTCGCAGAAATATGTAAGTATGTGGGCTAATTGCCGCGACCCATATATTTTCATACACAATGAGGAGGGCAGGGCTCGGATACCGGTATTTTCTCCACACAAAAGACGGTTATTTTTTCGTACCTTTTTGTTCTTCAGTATATCATGTTGTTAACTACATAAAATATTGAGTAGTACAACGTAAAGAGTAAAACATTTTTAAATTATGGGCTGTTTCGAGGTTTTTCACTGGTGGTTGTATCAATAAGACGTGACCGCAGATACTTTTCAGAAAAGGACCGTTTCAGAATTCCAACATATAACAAATAGGTATATTAAAGTATAAGAAACTTTAAAACTTTTTTTATTCCTGACAGCAAGCCCTTTCATTAAATTTGATACCCATATAATGGCGGTAGATTTGAAACAGTCAGTTCGCCATCTTGGGGAGGCCGCCATATTGGATTGGTAATGACGTTTCTTATCTAGTCCTAATCTAGTCATGTATTGTCATCAGAACTCAGAGCGTGTGCAAAATTTCATCCTATTCGATGACCAGGAAGTGAGTCAAATTTAGAATCCAAGACTTTCCAACATGCATAGTTACGAGTGAAACTATTATTATTGTTATTGTAGATAAGGACTAGAAAATTTACCGCTTCGACCGGTTGCAATCTATTGTGGGAGCCCTGTTTTATAGTTTATTACTAATGCCCGTTGAGTCTAAGAAGTTCCAGATTAAAGAATAGAAACTGTAATATTCTGTACCTCATGAAGTTGAAGTTCTTGCCTACCCAGATGAATATTTCTTTTCTGCATTTAGTGGTCCGCGTCAGAATCAAACTAATAAAAGCGTGTTAAAATAACCTATTAATATTTGAATCAAATTGTATGATGAATATATTATGAAAAACGTTTACAGCAGTAAGATTTGCATAAAATTATCTGACTACCGCTAAAACTTGATAAATGATAACACGAGGGGTTCATTCAAAGTGTGATCATTTAATCGAAAGAGTGCGAGTTTTAGTTGTATAAATCATTTATAGAAGCTTTCGGCAATTTTTTTACGGATGTATTCCACGTTATTGGCGTAAGCTAAGCAAACTTAGAATTTATATTTAGAATTATTTATCTCTGGTACGTAATATTGTAATTATATGATATATTAACCCTTTCACAGCCAGCAAACAAAAGTATTCGTTCAAATTTGTACTCTAATGCGTTATCAATAGAGATTAAGATCACAACTGCGAAAATAACGAGTTGGATTCGTGATAGGCGTGCAAAAGGGTTAATTTCATTTTAAATTTTGCATATTTCAGGTTACGATGGTACCGTAACCTCCTTATTTCTTACCATACGATGTTTGTAATTTACTATAAATATATATTATTAAAGTATAATGCAATTAAAGTATGACTAAAGTGGTTTAGTATGTTAGTTGTCAGTTACTAGTTTTCGAAACACTTGTATTTCCTATTTTAACATTATACATACTCACCTGGCTCTTTAGGTGTATCTTCCGAGTGTTTTTTCCTTCCTCTGATCCTAGAAAAGAACAAAATTATTTAATTATATTGTTTCCTTTTTATTTAAAGCCAATTTTTTAAAAAATCAGCTGGGATCGGACCATAAAATAAATTAGGGCTTTATACGAACATGTCACTTGAATTTCGAGTACCTATCTACTTGGTAACTGAACTATAAAGATGGTAGATAAATAAAATAAGATTATAATATACTAGCCACCTTATTCATAAGCGTCTCTTAACTTAACAAGTTAAAGTATTGTTTGTCCCTTTCGGTTTTATCAATATGTATTTAAAACCGTAAGGGACAAACAATACTTAACGGCTTGGTAAGTTCGGAGACGTTTACGATTACGAATAAGGGGCATTAGCCAATAGGCATGATGACTGGCAAGTCAAATCAGCATCTTTTTTCGAACTGTCAAAACTATCACCACTATGGAATTTTATTATATGAAATACTCAAAAGTGGCGTCACGTTTGAGTACTGCCAAACGACCTACTCTTTTAAGTTCTTTTCAATTTATTAAATAGAAGTTCTGTACAAGAATAACTGCAATGTACATCATAGTAAAATTTTCTTCGTGTGTTATGTCGTGCATAATGTTAAATAAATAATAATAATAATAATAATAATAAAGCTTTATTTGTCCATGCAAAAAAAAAAGATGACAATAATAAATTAGGTTAAAAAACATTCCAATTAAAAATTAAAAAATTATAATAACATTCATAATTATTGATAACAGTGGAATTGATTCAGTTAGTAAAATTAGATAACATTGATATATAAATTAATTCAGTTCATTGATATACTTTTAAATTGTTATTTATTTTTATTTCTTAGTACTATTTTTGTATGGACCCCTGTTGGGTAAAAGCCTCCTCCAAGGTGAGCCACTCTGCTCTGTTCTTAGCAGTACTAAGCCAATTTTTGCCTGCTATTGCTACTATTTCGTCAGTCCATCTAGCATGCGGGCGACCTTTTGCTCTTGTTCCTTTCGGTCCTGGCCATACTACCGCTTTTCGAGTCCATCGGTCGTCCTCGTATCTGGCGATGTGGCCTGCCCACTTCCATTTACTCTTCATTGCAAAGATTAAGGCGTCCGTTACTTTTGTTTTCATGCGGATGTCGACATTTCGTATTCTATCTTTGAGTTTGAGTCCCATGCTGCTCCTTTCCATTCGTCTTTGAGTGGTTTTGATTTTGTTTCTGGCTTTGGTATCGAACGTCCATGTTTGGCAGCCGTACGTGAGACATGGGAGTATAGCCGTGTCGAATACAATTTTTTTATAAGAAAATGGTAGCTGTGACTTCAAAATTCCTTTGTGTGCCCAATATTTTCTCCATGTGATTGCAACTCTCCGCTCTACCTCTTCTAAATTTCTGTTCGTGTAAAATGATATCTGTTTGCCTAAATATATATATTTAGGTACGTATTCTAGAGGTATGTTGTTAATTAGAATTGGTGACATCTTATGGTTAGTCATGACTTTAGTTTTATCGAGGTTCATTTCCAATCCTACGTTTGAGCTTGCCTGGTTTAATTCCGATATCATTATGTTCAACTGTTGTGGGCACTCTGAAAATATAATGATGTCGTCAGCAAATCTGAGATGACTCAAATAAAAGCTGTTTATTCTAATACCTCTTTTGGACCATGGTAGTTTTCCCATTACATGTTGTAGAACGGCTATGAATAATTTTGGAGAAACTGGGTCGCCCTGTCTGACGCCTCTCTTGATGTCGATTTCTGGGCCGACTCTATCTAGTTTGACTCTACTTGTGCTATTATGGTAGACGTTCTTTAGTATACTGATATATTTTTCATTTATGTTCAGAGCTTCCAAAGCTTCCCATATGCTTTCGTGTGTTATTGTGTCAAAAGCTTTTTTGTAGTCTACGAAAGCTAAGTATAAGGGCCTACGGAATTCTAGGTATTTCTCTATCACTTGCTCAACGACTTGGATATGGTCCACTGTGCTAAAGCCGCTTCTAAAGCCGGCTTGTTCGATCGGCTGCTGTGAGTCGATGATAGGCGAAATTCTCTCTAGTAGACAGGAAGCGAACAGTTTGTAGAGACAAGACATAAGGCTTATAGGGCGATAATTTCCTATATCCGTTGCGTCGCCTTTCTTGTATAACAATATTATTTCGGATTCGGTCCATTTATGTGGCACATTTTCTTCTTTCAAAATTTTATTCCATAAAATAGTGATCGGCGTTAGGAGTAGAGTCCTTGCAATTTTGATATATTCGTTACTAACACCGTCCGGCCCGGCACTTTTTTCTGATTTGAGTTTCAGTATATGTTTTAGTACTTCTGGTTCTGAAAACTGTGGAATTTGGTGAAAATCAGTGCTATGGTAACGGGAAACGGTCTGCTTTTTCTTTGTTATGCTTGAATCACTGTATAATTTAGAGTAGAAGTCCGTAGCTGTGTTTATGATCTCTGTACGTGATTTGTGTTTGCTAGGGCCACTATGAAGCGATGGAATCCATGTTATCGTTTTATTCAGCTCCTTATGGGCTTTTTTGGCTGATCTTGAATTTTCGAGGTGACGTTGTATTATGTTCATTTTATAAGTGTTGTAACATTGTTTTATTTCCTTGTTGGTGGCCTTATAAAGTATTTTTAAGTTTTCTTTGTCTGTTTTGTCGAGTTTTTGTTTATTTTGTAGTTTGCTTCGTTCTTTCATGAGCTCCACCGCTTTCTTAGATAAGATTTTCTGTCCCTTTTCTTCTCCTTTGGTACTTTTTAAGCTGTCTTTTATACTGTTAGTGAGTTTTTGGTAGAAATCTTCCACGTTGTACTTGTTATGCTTAGATATAAGTTCTGGTATATAATTTTTAAGGTACGTATGTTGCTCGTTTACTGTTTTCAATTTCCTTGATGCGTTAGAAAAATTACATCTGCTCTTAGATTTTGTTTTTAAATCAATTGTGACTCTTATTAGCCTGTGGTCCGAGCCAAACGAAAAAGATGACATAACTTCATACTTGTTGATAGCGTTAGGCTTCGTGGACATTACATAATCTATTTCGTTTCTTACGGTCTTGTCCGGAGAGATCCATGTCCATCGGTTCTTGGGTTTCAATCGGAACATCGTATTAATGATTTTTAAATTGTATTCTTGTGCGTATTGGATGAGTCTCTGCCCTCGCGCGGTCCTTTTACCATGGCCGTATTTGCCACAAACCGAGCTTTCATGTGATTTTGGTGTTCCGACTTTTGTGTAAGATGTCCCAAGATATTTATAAAAAAAAAAAAAAAAAAGACTTGCGCGTTAAAATCGCCCATAGTCAGTATGAACTTGGCTGATGTAGAGTCGTGAGCTTTCTCTAAGTCATTGTAAAAGCTGTCTATAGCTTCCTGTGATGAGTTTTCAGTAGGTGCATACGCCTGGATTATTGCGAGATGTTGGTTTTCCAGTTCGATATCTAGTACGCATACTCTTTCGGATATTCCTGTGAATGAGATAATTTTTTCTTTGTGTATTTTTTGTACTAGGAATCCTACACCATACAATCCCTTAGTTTTTCCAAAGTAGTACATGATATACTTGTCGTCTTCTACGATTTTTTCTCCAAGCCGTCGCACTTCGCACAAGCCAACGACGTCGTGGTTTATTTCCTGTAGAGCTGTCTTTAGTTCAATAAGCTTTAATTCGGAAGAAAGCGATCTTGCATTAAAAGTGCAAATTATGAAGGTGTTTTTTGTTCGAGTGGTTTTCCTTGGTGGGTTTTGGTCGAACTCTCCCTCGGTGACCGGCCGTACTGGGAGATAGGGGGCGAGTAGAGGGCCCGTTTTTAATTGCTATGCTGTGTTTTGTTGTGATGCCTGCGATTGATTTTCGGCACTGGTATTACTTGTATCAGTGAAGGTAAGTTTAGGTTTATGTATCAGGTAATTATTCAAATTTGTTGCTTTGTTTTTCTTAGATGGCTGTTTGTTAATATGTTGATGGCTATTGCTGTTGGGTAGAGTTGACTCCGGAGATTCGGACAGGTTTCTCTTACTTGCTTGGCTACGATGAATGGGTTGATTATTGTCGACTACAATTAGTTTATCATATTTCAAAAAAGCAATTTTGCCAGCTTGTTTTTCCTCTTGAAGTTGGATTTGTAGCTCCTTGCGTTTATTTAATACTTCTAATGGGTAGTCTTCCTTCATATAATAAGAAGTGGATTTAAGGTAATATTTATTTTTCTGAACTTGTAATTTGTAGCCCATTGTGTTGAATGTTATAACGACTGGTCTTATTTTCTCATTTTTCTTACCCAGCCTTCTCACCATCTCGATATTATTATTATTGCATGGAATCTTTAGGTGTGTACTTATTATGCTTATTATAGATTCCTCGAGTTCCTGGTATGACCTTTCGCCCTCTTCTACGCCAAATAAGACTAAGTTTTTTCTTCTACACTGCCTTTCCAAGTATTTTATTTTAGAGTTATGTTCTTCGATTTTTTGCTCTCAATAATTCGTTTTGGAGTTCAAGGTTGCTAAATTTCTCGTTCATATTTTTGATTATTGTATTTTTGATGTCTTCTTTCATATTCAGCATGTCTTGTTTCTGATCCTTGATATCTTTTTGCAAACTAGTTAGCATACTCTTAATTTCTTCCATTGTGATTATTTTGAGACACCTGACTCCCTCTGTGAGAAATGTGCGAAATCTTGATATTCAGTTGATATCGAATCGTTGATGTCCGAGTCTATAGCCTGTCTGGGTAATTCCAGCGTCTCGCGTTAGATGGCGCTATTATCAGTTGCGTTTGAAATGTTTATCAAGAAATCCTGACCGCGTAATATTGTAGGTCTGTGGTCGTTACATAGCAATTTTGAGGTTATTGTTTGTTGATGTTTTTTGTTTCTGAGCACTTTTTACGTTTATTCGTTTCGCACTGTCACGTACATACACGGCGATAGTATGCCGCTTAATTTTGTTTATTTGTTATTGGTCGTTTGTATGCGTTTCGAGTGTCTGCTGATCGATCGTATTTATTCACTTTCCAGGTCATGTAAGTATATTTGCACTTTGATTACATGTTGTCCATGATAGTTATCACATAATACACTTGTTTCTGCACAGTTTATAATATCTTGAGCACTTTAAATATTTTTAAATATTGTTTAATTGCGAGTACGATTTTGACAGTGGCTTGGTGTTGCCCTCTCAGACCTATAATGTTAAATAATTTATTTTAACTAGTCATCATCCCTACATAAAACCTTATAGTAAGGGATATGTTGTGATTTTGTATGCGTAGATATATGCTGAAATATAAATATGTGATGG
>JALPQI010014391.1:0-36472 GCA_025490895.1 Thaumatotibia leucotreta | reverse complement strand
CTATGTTATAAGTTGGATAGCATACAATAATATTCGTGTGTGTTAGTGTGCAAGTGATGTTCCTTATATATAATACTAAATTATCGTAGCATTGTGATGTTTTGTAATCCTCCTCTCCTATAAATATTATACAAAAGTCATCTTTAGTGAAATTTAATAATTTTACTTATATGTATAATAATATATAATTTATATAATAAATACATAACTATATTCCTATCTTTCAATCCAATAAAAGAAAAGAAACATTGAATGTTAAAGGAAAATTAAATGGGAAAAACAATTTCTTCCCCGAGACTATTATAAAATTGATAAAATAAGGAAGGACCCAAAAGCTAGCCACTGGATTTATATAACGGAGAACAATACAAAACTCCCAAGACATTCCATCACACCCATGTCACCTACACTTGCAACAAACTGTAATAAAGAATACATCCCTTCCAGTAAAAGAAAGGCTTACGTGACACCAAACTGCGTGTAAGTTCCCACTTTTGCAACCAGGCTTATAAACTAGGGGTGTCAACATCGATCACCGTTGCAATCTGTTCCCTAATACTTGCAAAACGTCCGCGTTCAGGGTTGTCACGCTAGCAGGACATGTCCAGTAGCCGTACAATGACTTTGCAAGTATCGGTAACGTTAGGTTTTACTCGATACGTAAAGCAGGCCATCGCGCTCGCTCCAATATGTCAGTACGAGTGCGATAGAATGCATTACATATCGAGTAAATCTTCAGCACTCCTCATACATATCCTATACTTTCCAAGTCATGGTAGGCATACAGTAGCTCTGCCGTAAGATTAACGACGTAATTCGATAGATTATCTACTTTCTATCCATCACGGCATTAGTACGAGTGAGATGAATATAAAGTTACATACGCGCAGCTTTTTAATGTCCTTGTCCATCCAAATTTGTAAGTATTCGACTATTCCGTTTTTTATAATTACAATAACAATGTAATGAAATGAGACGGAAGCGATATCACAGACAAAATATCAAAGAAAACTTATTTTTAATTATGACTAGTTTTGAAAATGTTATTTCTGAACATCTGTCGGTAAATGTAAAACTTTTCTCCTGCAAATAAATTTACATACTAATGTGCACTTTAAGAAGTTAGCTTTTTGGAAAGCCAAGCTAATCTAGCTGGCAACCCTATCCAAGTTGAATAAATCACAGCCTGGCCCTTCGGAAATCCGGCATATTATTTATCATCCAAATTCCAAGATTGATATGTCTAAGACAAGCAGATGGGGGCTCTTTTACACTGTCCGAAACGATCGGGGAACGATTTGTCGGTAGTAGTTAAGTGATGTGTCAGCCGTAAACTGAGCATTAGTGATTCGTATTACAATCCGCATAAGATACATGAACGGTCAGGTCATTTTTATAATTCGCGCTAAAAGGCAAATAAATAGGCCAGTGGCATGACTGCGGTATCTAGTATCCCGGTAGAAGCATCTAGCGGGCCAGCAAGGCGGTGGCAAATAACAGGTTACCGATTGTCTCCTGTTCGTTGCCGCCGCGATTTGGGCTCTACTTTTCACTTACAATCAGGTGGAGTGGAGCCACTTAGTTGTGCCAACATAAAAAAAAATATAAATTTTTTACGTTTGTTGTGTCTTCATGTTTCATGTAAAATATGGCACTAAACAACCGGCCAAGTGCGAATCGGATATGCGCACGAAGGGTTCCGTCCCATTATGTCTAAGGGTGCGGCTCCACTGACGCGGAGCGGAGCGGAGCTGTGGGAGCTCGGACAATGAGACCGCATCACAGTGTTTCACTTTTGAATTTGAAGAATGTAATTGGTAAATTTTGCATAGGTCCGCGTCAGCTTAAGGCCCTGGTTTTTCTGCTATGCTATTCTCTTATTCACACATTCGACGCTGAGACAGCCTTCACTTCGACGTCGAGCGCAGCGCTGCTAAAAACGGTATTCACTAACGTAGAACAGCTCGTCGTCGAACTGTAGGCGGTAACTCTCGACGCAGTGTAGTTCCAGCTCACGCCGCATTCGTCGCCGAGCGCTAGTGTCGTTTAAAGTGCATTAGTGAATACCATTTTTAGGCTCGACTCTGCCGCAGCGCTGACACAGCGCTGATAGCAAGGCGGTTTCCTTAGTGAATAACACTGCTGGCCGGCGACCGGCAACCGACGAGTGTCCGCCGCCGATGACAACGACGACGACGACGTTCGAATATTTCGTTCGCGAATGTTTGAGGGTGGTTTCTATGACACGTTGTCGGTTACCCGCTGCCGGCTGCGGCCAGAAAAACCAGGGACTAAATAAATCGGTATTTCTAAAGATCAGTAAACCTCCAGGTCTATATCTGTATACGATCTCACGAAACTATATAGCATGTGTTGAGATGTCGAGATCACGTAACTAACTTGTATGAAAAATAATTCTTTTCACCATTTCAGGGTAGGTCCCATACTAAAAGCTGCTGAGTATACACATTACACGGTTTATATGGTGTGTACCGTGCGAGCTTATTAGTAACTCAGGAAAGTCAAGAAACACCGTGTAATAGGTAGAAATAAAACAAGTTTTTCTCCAGACATGATAAGTACTGAGTATCCCTTAAAGGTGCATGCAGACCAAAAGCGCATTCGCTGTTCTAACCCCCTACTCTACGAAATTCGATCGTTACACGAAACGTGATTGGTTGATTTCGTAGAGCGGGGGATAGAACAGCGAATGCTCTTTTGGTCTGAATGCACATTTATAGGGCATCAGTCACACCTAAATTTCATAGGCTTTGACACATTATTCAGTGACAGAATAAGTATCAAAATGAGATGGTAAATATAATTACCATTGTTAAGATAGTACCTAATCCATTTTGAGTGTTATCTATTTTTATTTATTTTCTTACAAGAAATAAATTTCCTGTTCATTTTGTGATGTTTATTGTAAATTTATTTGGGTTTACTGAACTCCTATTGAAATATAATAATAGTTAATCGGCTAGGATCATTCAGAATTTATTCAGGTCTGGAAATACTTTGTTAGGAATGATTGATTCATTCCGACACGTGTAAGAGATGAAGGCTAAGTAATAAATTTTATCGAGTTTCTAAATACCGAGGAGACATCGACCTAAGCAAAAAATAGTCTTATTACTTTTAAAAAATTCTTAACTTTCTTCTTGTAAATTATTTTTTATGAACATTAGATCGGACTCATCGCAATGAAGTTCCTAATCGTATTAAGAACAAGGTGGATTCGTAACATAATAAAATCATGTATATTTTTAATACAGATTATTCTTAAATTATGTTCCCAATTATATCTACAACTAAGTAAAAAACATGACGCAGTGGTGATTTTTGTATGAGATGATGTTTTGTTTTCAATTTCTCATGTATGGATTAAAATCTAACGCGAAAAAGAAATACAAGTGCACCGGATTTTTTATATGCTGAGTTAAAACAGACACTAAAAGCGTGACAGAGTGGTGAGAAATAAGACAACGAAAAGAATTTTGACCCCTTTGAATTTTGGCGATGATTCGTTTTATGTTTACCTCGTCTCCTAAATTGAAAGGGCCAAACAATACCTACTTACTGACTTGCTAAGTTAGGAGACGTTTATGAATAGGGGGGTGTTGGGGGTATGTTTCTACAATAAACTATAAAATTAATGAACATTCGGTATATTGTATACCTACCATAAATACATAAATTAGTACATATCGATAAGAGTACAAAAATTTTTTTTTCGACGAGGGTGAAAGTTGGAGCCCGAGTGAAACGAGGGCGACAATCACCCGAGTTAAAAAGAAGTTTTAACACGTGTATCGAACGACTTTTTTTATAACAAGTGCCATCCACTCAATTGCTTTTGGTAACTGTGGTTACCAGCTGTCACTCTTATTTTACATAGGAATAAAGCTGAACCAAAATTTCAAAGCAAATGAGTGGTTAAAAAGAGACGCACGCGAAGCTTGCGCAGAGTTTACTTTTCCGCACTGGTTAGGAAAATACCCTTCCTTACCAGTCACCACAATATCTGTAGTTACACATTGGGTTGAAGTCCAATTAGTGATTTGACAACGGGACGATGTCCCATATAGCCCCAAACTCGATTTGGCCCTGAGAAATATTTAATGCCGCTCAGAAGGCCGGATCGTAAATAAGGCAAACATCGTATATTACTGCTAATGGATAGATTAGGCTCTTCGTAAATTGGAGTATAATTCGTTTAGTGTATTTCAATTTAAGAGATGGAGGAAGGATCTTGTCATTTGAAGCGATTTCTGACTTAAAAGCGAGGGAGAGAATTTAAACCAAAATGGTCGTACGGTGCTAAAAATTTTGCTTAAACAACTCAATATTCTATTGATTTTACCTTTCACGACTATCACTCATATTTTAAGGGTGCGCCAAAGTATTTATAAAATTGCAACTTAGATTATTGGAACTCCGAAAATTTTTCTTATACAATTTAACTTCATAATGATCGGTATTTAGAATAATCTTTGTTCATAATCATCATCACATAGAATTATTTATGTTCATAATATTGTTTTTCATACATGTTTTTAGTACTAACTTTTATGTTTATATAATTTTTCACTATACTTATTTTATGCTATATATTTGTAGGGACACATATGTAATGAACAATATGCTGACATAGCAATCGAGGTGCCGGCCGCGAGGCGCGGGCAGCGTCAGTTAGCCCCCGCCTAGCGACTTGCCCGGTTCATTCCCAATTCCCAGTATCAAGGAACATAGTAGAATCACCATTTAAGTAAATTATTATTTTGTGTTATATTTTACCTTCTGATTTGACCTTGTGGAGTTTGTGTTATAATAAACTATCTTTTCTTACAATCAGTGACTTTAAATTAATATCCAATCAGTTTCATTAAATCCTACATTCAGTGATTATAAACCAGTAATCCTACAAGTGGTGACCCCGACAAAAGAACAATAGTGACTATAGACGTTCAATGTGTTAATATTCGGCTATAAATAGACATTTATTTCCTTCGAACAATTTGGTTTCTTTTTACGGTTGTAGTTTCTGTGTTTGGGGGCAACTCAAATTGCGGGAGTGAACCGGGGGAGGACTTTAAAAAGACATTTGAAAATGTCAGACGGTGAAGCTGACGCGGCCGCCGCCGGGGCGCGCGAACGCCGGCCGTTGGCGGATGCGTCGGCTGCAGCGAGAGAGGAGCACACCAATAGGCAGCTGGACCTTGCTGCAGTCACCGTGGCATCAAGGTTGCCAGAGTTCTGGGCGGATCAGCCCAGGCATTGGTTCCTGCAAGTAGAGGCCATACTAAACCCACAGCATCTCAAGGATCAGGCGAGGTACGACCTTGTACTTGGGAAACTAACAAAGAGCGCGATAGGACAGATTACCGACTTGCTGCTAAACCCACCAGCGACAGGGAGATATGTTGCCCTTAAAGAAAAGCTGCTAGAGATTTATGAGGACTCTGCGAAGGCTCAGCTTCAAAAACTGCTCAGCGATATGGAGCTGGGAGAACAGAAACCATCGCATCTCCTTAGAAGGATGAGAGATTTGGCCAGAGGCAATGTTCCGGATCAAACACTATGCATACTATGGCAGAATCATTTACCCCAAACGGCAAGAGCAGCAGTTGCCGTTGCTGACACGCAGAACTTGGACAGCCTAGCTGCGATTGCGGATAAGGTGCTGGAAGCGGTGAGACCAACTCCTCATGTGGCGGAGGTGAAGTCGTCGACCTCACGGGGCGGAATAACATCCAGTCCGGAATTGGCTGCGGTATTGGCGGCCTTGGAGAAGCTCGACGGTAGGTTGTGCAGTCTGGAAGGTCAGTCTAGACGGTCGGATCGGTTCCGAAACAGGCAGAGAGGAAGATCAATCTCTAGGAATAGCACGCGACACCGTTCATCATCGCGAGGAAGGAGTGGCACCAGAAGAACGCCTGATAGCCCAGATTGGCTATGTACATATCATTACCGGTACAAGGAAAAGGCGCACCGCTGCGTACCGCCATGTTCGTGGAAAACCGAGAGTTCGGGAAACTAGCAGAGGTACAAGAGCAGGCGGAAACTTGTACCGCTCCACCATCACACCGCCTGTGTATCACAGACTCCAACAGTGGTTTACGTTTTCTGATAGATACGGGAGCTGACATTAGCGTGATACCGGTTGGGAATAGGCTAGCAGTGAGTGAAAGTGGTTGTAACCTTTTTGCAGCTAACGGTACGGAAATTAAAACTTACGGTGTAAAGACTTTAGAACTAAATTTGAAATTAAGAAGAGTATTTAAGTGGACATTTGTTATTGCCGATGTAAAACAACCAATAATAGGTGCAGATTTTTTAGTACACTACGGACTTTTGGTCGATTTACTATCTAAAAGACTGATAGATAGGTTGACAAGCTTAAGTGTAATAGGAGCAATGGAACATTGCTTAAATCCATCTATCAGAGTTGTAGATATAAATCATCCTTTTCGTGACTTACTAGGTAAATATCCCGATATTACTAAACCTGTTAATTTCAGAGAACCGCCTAGTCATGGGGTGGAACATCATATAGAGACTACAGGTCCACCGATATTTTCGAGAGCTCGACCACTTCCTCCGGATCGGTACAAAATTGTTAAAAAAGAGTTTAGACTGATGCAGGAAATGGGTATCTGCAGGCCTTCTAAGAGCCCTTGGGCAAGTCCATTGCACGTTGTTCCTAAAAAGAACGGCGAACTTCGCCCATGTGGAGACTATAGGCGATTAAATGAGGTCACGAAGGACGATAGATATCCAATTCCGCGCATACAGGATTTTACGTATATTCTAACAAAAAAAAAAGTATTTTCGACATTAGATATCAATAGAGCATATCATTTCATTCCAGTGGCAGAGCAAGACATAGAAAAAACTGCCATAATTACACCTTTTGGACTATGGGAATTTCCAAAGATGGGTTTCGGTCTAAAAAATGCAGCGCAGACGTTTCAAAGGTTTATGGACACCACAGTTTTCCAAAATTTAGATTTTATTTTTGTATACATTGATGATATTCTTATAGCCAGTGAGTCCGAGCAAGAACACGAGCGACACCTGCAGGCTGTGTTCGAGAGGTTAAATCGTTTTGGAATAACGATAAACGTACCAAAGTGCTGTTTTGGTAAGTCGAAGCTGAATTATATTTCACAACTTCATTCTTTGCGATTTAAGGTTTACATATTGTAGTAGCGCCCCACGCATCAGCCTTGCACGGTGTTTAAAGGTTTTTTTTTTTTTTTTATGTTAGCAACACTAAAAACATTCCCACTATCTTTCACCCCCTCTATCGGGGTTCCATAGTCGGCTCACTGACTGCCTCGTTTGAATCATTCAACGTTTCCGTGCTCAAGCCTTCGCACGTCAAGCAACACGCCGAATTTTCTTCAACGCCGAGTTATCTTCAACGCCGAGTTTTTACAACGCAGAGTTTCTGCAACGCTGATACGTTACTGCTAACAGGGCAGATACTGTCATGCTTAAAGTCTCCAACGTCGAGTTTTCTGCAACGCAGAATATTTACAATGCTGATACGTTACTGCTAACAGGGCAGATACTGTCATGCTTAAAGTCTTCAACGTCGAGTTTTCTGCAACGCAGAATATTTACAATGCTGATACGTTACTGCTAACAGGGCAGATACTGTCATGCTTAAAGTCTTCAACGTCGAGTTTTCTGCAACGCAGAATATTTACAATGCTGATACGTTACTGCTAACAGGGCAGATACTGTCATGCTTAAAGTCTCCAACGTCGAGTTTTCTGCAACGCAGAATATTTACAATGCTGATACGTTACTGCTAACAGGGCAGATACTGTCATGCTTAAAGTCTTCAACGTCGAGTTTTCTGTAACGCAGAATATTTACAATGCTGATACGTTACTGCTAACAGGGCAGATACTGTCATGCTTAAAGTCTTCAACGTCGAGTTTTCTGCAACGCAGAATATTTACAACGCTGATACGTTACTGCTAACAGGGCAGATACTGTCATGCTTAAAGGGTAACAAGTAGCTCAAAGGTACTGTTACGCCAAGCTAGCTAACAATAGCTAACGCCGAATATATGCAACGCCGAGTTTTCTTCAACGCCGAGTTTTCTTCAACGTCGAGTTTTCTTCAACGTCGAGTTTCTGCAACGCCGAGTTTCTGCAACGCAGAATATTTACAACGCTGATACGTTACTGCTAACAGGGCAGATACTGTCATGCATAAAGGGTAACAAGTAGCCCAAAGGTACTGTTACGCCAAGCTAGCTAACAATAGCTAACGCCGAATATATGCAACGCCACCGAGTTTTCTTCAACGTCGAGTTTCTAACAAAGTCGACGCCAAGCTAGCTAACAATAGCTGATGCTGAATTTCTCCAACGCAAGGCCGAGTTTCTGCAACGCAGAGTTTTCTGCAACGCTGATACGTTACTGCCAAACCGGGCAGATACTGTCATGCTACTCATGTTTTAAGACTAAACCAGTAACTATACAAAGGTACTGTTATACCAAGCTAGCTAACAATAGCTGACGCTGAATTTCTACAACGCAGTTTTCTACAACGCAAGGCCCAGTTTCGGCAACGCAGAGTTTCTGCAACACTGATGCGTTACTGCCAAATCGGGCAGATACTGTCCGAATATGTAGCTACCGCTGAATTTCAGCAAGGTCCAGTTTCTACAACGCTGATGAAATGAAATGAAAAATGTCTATTTGATGCTAAAAATAGAAACAAAAGGAAAACTTAATCGTATGCGTAGTGCCAAATGGGGCTGTTACTGTCACGTTTAAAGGGTAACCATACAAAGGTACTGTTACGCCAAACTAGCTAACAATTTAGCTATGTACGCCTGTATCTCCAATTTTGGGATCATCACACGAGCACCATCAGCACAGCCCAGCCCCGATTCTGTACGCACGACATCTTCTCAACCTGGCACGTCAACCGGTCATCGGACACAAGAATGTACCCACTGAATGCACACCGTTCTCGCTCGAGGAAATAAAATTGGACGAGGAAATCGTCAATTGACTGGACAAACTAGCTGAAGGTCATATATGGCCAATTGCCACCTTCTAGTCATACCCCTTCAAAAACCTATAAGCGACGCATGTCGTGTTCTATGCGATTCTCATTTTACACAGACAAGGACACAAACGAGAAGGAATTTTGGCATTTCTGCAATAAATGCAAATTTAAAGGATAAGTTACTGTAAAAAATGCAGAGCGAGACAAATTTTTGTTCTAAAGCTAAAGCGTAGACCGTTAATACATTTAAAAGAAAGATACACATTAACTGTATAATTTATTTAATAAAGAAAATTTCATCATGAAGAATAGACACCGCCGTCAGAGAGGTCATGTAACTGCATCGGAACACGACATATCCCTCGCCGGATGCAGGGCGCCATCGTGCAGCAGAGCAGCGCTGCCCGCGCCGGCGCCGTCGCCCGCCGCCAGCTACACAGCGCCTGCTACCGCATGGGCCGCGAGCGCGTGCGCACGCCTCGCATATACGAGCAGAAACAATAACACACGAGGTACAATACACTGGACGTCTGCTGCACTCCTCTCGCTCCTGGTTAGAAATCAGGGTCCTGGTCAACTAATGATCCCGTTATTTTATCATGGAGGGTCAAGAGATATCTATTTTATCATTATCACCTCCTATTTCTACCTAGTAATCTAAATATGAACAAGAAAAACTTGATTACAAAATGTCTATTAATAAACTGTTAACAATTTCATTGCGGACGAGTGCTACGCGCTACGCTCATAGCCGATCCCGTGTTTTTTTCCGCTTTTTAGCAAAAATTTACCTCCCACAGAGAACTCCCCTCGAGAGTTCCCCGCGCTCAAAGTGTTAAATCAACGCCATCACACCAACAAATTCCTTGCTGGATCTTCTGTTACACGTATTTAATACTTACTAAAATATGCTAACAGATGACGTGACATTGTACCCTTACTGTTAATAATATTGATATATTAAATTTAAAATGTATGAATACATTTGTAAAAACCACCACATTTTCAAATGGAAGATTACCACACAGCTTCAAAATTAATAAAAAATAATTGTTACATGTGTCTCCAATAGACTTATAAGATGCGTATTATTTAATACCCATTTACGAACCACACGGAAAATATTATCTCCAATTTATGTTGGATATTTTATATGAATTTAATTGTTTAGCGATGGTTTAATCATGATCACCGTACATATTTACAAGGATTCTAAAACTAGTTTATGAATACCTTGGATGCAAAGAGTTATTTATATCTTGTTATTTATATTCAATTTGAAACATATTATACCTATGCAATTAAGACTACCGTCCCGTCGTCAGAAGTTAATAAAGTATAAATTACGGAATATGTGGTGGACATAACTAAAATTTAATCCCTTCAGGTTAAAATCTGATTCAAGCAATAATAATTATTTTCTAATGCTTCCACTACTGGCTGGGGAGCTTTCAACGTTGGTAAAGAAGCACACTGTTATTGGAAAGATACGGAACTAAGATGTCACATTAATAATTTGAAATTAAAAGTAGCGTTTTTAGCTTAAAAATGTTTTTGCCCACAATATATACAATTGTGAAATTATGTTTTTTGCTTCATACATAAACACTAAGAAAAATATACACGCTGATCAATTATCTCGTAGATAATTTAGCGACTGGATGGGAGTTAGGAAATTATGCCTATAAACAAATAAAACAAATACTTGTTGAACCGGAAGTAGATTTATTTGCAAGCCGATTAAAAACAATATTGCCTCAAATACGCTTTTACAATAAAAATATAATAATAAAGTAACGCTTTTCCAGCAGAAACTTAAAACTTTATATGCATTTCCTTCATTCGCTTTAATTAACAGACTTCATTTTAAAAATGCATTGGCCAACACAACCCTGGCTTCCATTCTTTGAAAAGTTATTGGTTTCAGAATCCATACAACTCCATCCAAATATTTGATTCAAATATGGAACTATTAATAATTATAGATATGCGCTGTCATTATTGGAAAAAACACATTCTAGCGAGATGCTAAATTTTTTGACACGTAAATGGCCTAATGAAGATCTAGAAACACTTATTTTATTGGCCCTGGCTACCGCACACTGCGTACAAATCTTTATATTGATCCGAACACAAAATATTGACACACACACAAAAGTACAACTACTTCCGAAATTTATAATAAAAATTCTCGGCGGAATTGTACACAACCGATATTAACTTCCATTTTTTGACGAGAAACCAGAACTTTGTCATCTCAATGTATACAGACGTACTAAAATAATAACTAATTCACTTTACGGTTTCAACATAGACACTTTATTTATCAGTTACAAAAAAAAAAAAAAAACATATGCCAAAGACTCATCGCAAATATTGAGTCGCTGGATTTCACAATAGTGGTATCAACACATATTATGTTCACTGCACAGTATAGCACTAGGCATTCTGCCACTTCTATGTTGGTATAGCCAACAAGTTCGTTGTCAGTGTAGACATCATACGCAAAATTGCCAGTTGAAGCGATTTTTTCTTTTATTTTTGCCTAGTTTCATAATAATGAAATTGTAGATGATTGCTATCAATTTGCTAAGATATTTGTCGTCATCGTCAAAAAACCTGTAAAATAAAAATAATTTATAAATATAATAACCATGATTAGCATAATGTTAAATACCTAAATCAAAATAAGAATTAAAACTCTTTAGTTTATTTTAAACTTACCTAATAAAAGATTTGCTGTCCTGAGAGTACCTTTACTGTTTATTTTACGTTTCGTCTCTGCGTTTGAGATTTATTTCACATTTGTGCTCTGAACATCCTACAATATGTAAACCTTAAATCGCAAAGAATGAAGTTGTGAAATATAATTGATGATCAAACGAACTTACCAAGTGAAGTTCGATTACAATTATGTGAGCAACTTCATTCGACGCGATTTATAACAACCCACCCTCAATATTAAAGGACAGTTTTGTCTAACGTCACCCTACCCACTTATAACAAAAAGTGAAATAAATTCTCAACATTAATACTGTAAACAAAATGATTCGAACGAGGCAGTCAGTGAGCCGACTATGGAACCCCGATAGAGGGGGTGAAAGATAGTGGGAATGTTTTTAGTGTTGCTAACATAAAAAAAAAAAAAAACCTTTAAACACCGTGCAAGGCTGATGCGTGGGGCGCTACTACAATATGTAAACCTTAAATCGCGTCGAATGAAGTTGCTCACATAATTGTGATCGAACTTCACTTGGTAAGTTCGTTTGATCATCAATTTCCTAGGTTTCGAGGTATCTGCGGAGGGCACACGACCATTGCCAGAAAAGGTGCAGGCGATAACAGATTTTCCGAGGCCTGAGACAGTGCAAGACTTGCGTCGTTTCCTAGGTATGATAAATTTTTATCGTGCTCATTTACCAGGTGCAGCATCATACCAGGCGAAGCTCAACGAATACCTACACAATAGTAAAAAACGGGATAAGACGAAGATTGAGTGGACAGCAGAATCGTTGGAGGCATTTGAGAAATGTAAGCAAGGCTTAAAAAACGCGGCTACATTGTCTCATCCTCACGTCAATGCACCCATAGCGCTGATGTCAGACGCATCAGACTACGCAGTAGGCGCAGTACTTCAGGTTCAGGTAAAAGGCTCTTGGAAACCCCTAGGGTATTTTTCGAAAAAGTTAACAAGCGCTCAGCAGAAGTATAGTACCTACGACAGAGAACTATTAGGTATATTTCTCGGAGTTCGTTATTTCAGAAAGATGTTCGAGGGACAGCCTTTAATCATCTTTACAGACCATAAACCTCTAACCTACGCATTCAAGAACGGGGATAACAACAAGGAAACACCACGTAGGACAAGGCAGTTGTTATTTATAAGTGAATTTTCAACGGACATTAGGTATGTAGAAGGAAAAAATAACATCCCGGCAGATTGTTTATCGCGAGTTGAAACGGTAACTTGTCCCACAGCGTTAGATTACGAGGCACTTGCTGACGCGCAGGAACGTGACGAGTTCGTTTCCAATGAAGTAGCGAACACAAACAACGGATCACGTTTCAGAAAAGTTCACTTACCTACAGGAAATAAGGCAATCTATTGCGAAATAAATAATAGCAATATTAGACCTTATTTGCCCGTTGCCTTTAGGAAAGCTGCTTTCGATTCAGTGCATGGTTTAAGTCATCCAGGTATAAGGACCACCAGGAAGATGTTAGCAAACAGATTTTTTTGGCCAGGGATGAATCGAGATGCAGGCTTATGGGCGAAATGTTGTTTGCAGTGTCAACGAGCTAAGGTAACTAGACACACCAGGTCTGAGTTAAATGAATATCAGAATGTCAACAGATTCGAGCACGTGAATGTGGACATAATAGGACCGCTACCAACCACTGCTGAAGGATACAGGTACTGTGTTACGATCGTAGACCGGAAAACACGATGGCCCGAAGCATTTCCCGTTAAAGAAATAACTGCGGAGAACGTGGCCAAAGTCATCTATGACGGTTGGATAAGCAGGTACGGTTGTCCAGTGAAGTTGACCAGTGACCAAGGCAGACAGTTCGAGAGTAGTTTGTTTGGTAATTTGTTAAAGATTCTAGGAATTCAGAGGTCAAGGTCCTCACCTTATCACCCACAGAGCAATGGGATGGTAGAGAGGTTTAATAAAGTGGTGAAAACGGCTTTAAAAGCAACCTTACAAGATAGCTCGTGGATAGACCAGTTGTCATCAGTTTTACTGGGTCTTCGTGCAGCGCTGAGAAGTGACACTGGCGTCAGTGCTGCCGAGATGACGTTTGGTAGAAGCCTACGTCTTCCAGGTGATTTTTATGATTCTAGGGAGACAGAGTCGGGTGCCGATGATAGTTTAGTTGAGAAAATTCGTCGAACAATAGGTAAGTATAAACCCGCTTTAAAGTCTCATAGTAATACAAAGACATTTTTTGTACATCCCGATTTGAAGACGTGTACACAAGTATTTGTCCGAGACGATACAGTTAGACGACCGTTGAAATCTCCATATGATGGTCCATTTAAAGTTTTAAAACGTTATGAAAAAGTTTTCAAAATCAAGTTTCCAGGACGTGTAGTTAACATTTCAATCGATCGACTAAAACCAGCATATTTGTTAGAGGATTCAGGCAACTTAGAATCAGATCAAGTTCCTACTGATATAACTGACAGTCAGACTAACTTGAGACCCAATACTGTAGATGTACAGCCTAACATAAAAACAACGAGAAGTGGACGAATTGTTCGTAGACCTGTTCGTTTTGAAGAGGAATAGTAACAGGTCAGGTTATACTGGTTTAATGACCACGATCATTTAAGCTGTGAGTAATTGCATTTTAGCAAAAACATGTATTGCGACAGTTGTTGAACTAATTATTAGTTTTACTTATTTTGCTATTATACATGTAATAATTAGTATGTTAATTTTGTATTTTTGTGTGAATGCATTGGAGCAATGCTAGAGCATTTGTAACTATAATTATGCTCAGTTATGAATTTTTGACGTTTTGATTTAGAGTTCCCGTAGGTCGCGATGCTCGCAACTTTACGTTGTAGGGATACCAAGGGTTACTCAAAAATTTTCTTGTATTTTTAGATTTTAATAATCTGTTTTATTTCGCGTGTTATTATAACATTCGTTATGATGATGATTGATGATTCTATTTTTGTATTGTTTACATTGTTGCTCATGCGATGTTGCGTAATGTACTTCGGTCATTTAAAGCGCACGTGTAACAACATGCATAGGTATATAAGAATATAATTCGTTTTGTAAGTCATTGCACAAGAAATAATTATGTCAATTTTTTGCAGTTTTAATCATTATTTCTTTATTAAAAGATCCGTCTTTTTAATAAAATTACATTCGAGTATAATATTTTCACTTGAACAGTACGTACAGTACCTACATACTTACTTACAAGATGGGCTACGGTCAAAGCAAGGAAGCCAACAATAACGAAGTAATAGCAAAGGCAGAAATCGTTTCCAACGTAACTCAAGTTGAGTCAAGGTTGAATATTTTATCCATTATTTTGTTGGTGGTAGCAGGCCTGATAGCAGTCAGCCTGTTGTTTGCAATTAGAAGATTTTGTGTACAGAAAACCAGGCATTGGTTACGAAGAGAGATTGGAGCTGCCAGTATGATGACGCAACCAGTGGTTCGGGTCCAGACCCTGCCATCCCAAGCAGCCCAAGCTACTACGATTGTGTAAATTTTGAGACATCATTAAATTTCTATTTTTATTCCTTGTGCCAATGACATTTAGGGATAGTGTTTGTAGTGTTAAGTTACGGAAACTTCAATTAAACTCAGTGAATTTTTGTTTTACCATGTATACTTTAAAGTTATCATTCTGTTTCAGTATTTTTGAGATGTTATAACTTAACAACTAAATGAAATAACAATAATAGTAATTTAATAACAGTGTATTATTCCGTCAGCACGAATTCCTGGTATCGCCCGCCGGCCGCCGCGAAGCGCAGAGCTTGCAGTATTAGGTTACAGTGTAGAGTAAAGTTGAACGACTAGCGACAGCGAAGCGATACTAGGCTATTCATACTGATAGAACTTATGATTTAACTTTTAAAAATTTTTTCTTTGTATAAAAAATTTGGGGAGGACTATTGTAGGGACACATATGTAATGAACAATATGCTGACATAGCAATCGAGGTGCCGGCCGCGAGGCGCGGGCAGCGTCAGTTAGCCCCCGCCTAGCGACTTGCCCGGTTCATTCCCAATTCCCAGTATCAAGGAACATAGTAGAATCACCATTTAAGTAAATTATTATTTTGTGTTATATTTTACCTTCTGATTTGACCTTGTGGAGTTTGTGTTATAATAAACTATCTTTTCTTACAATCAGTGACTTTAAATTAATATCCAATCAGTTTCATTAAATCCTACATTCAGTGATTATAAACCAGTAATCCTACATATTCTAATGTTATAGGTATTTATTTTTATCTGTACTGGTTTTATGTATGAATTATTTTTGTTTAATTAAATATAAATCGTACTATTACTGTAAACTAGCTACCTGCACACATCAGGTTGTGGCAGAGTAGGTACTGTACTAAATGGGTTCCCTCTAAACTTTTTTTGTCCGAAACGCTTAGGACATAACATACTTGGTATAATCTATTTTGGCATCAACTTAATGAGACAGAAACATCACTTGGCTTAAATAACAATATTTCGAATATTATTTTGTCCGAAACTATCTTGGCATATCATTAATTACGCCGAGTGTTATAAGACAGAAATTAGATTTGCATTTTTTTTTTGGGCATGTAGCTACATGTTCGAAACTTGCCTTTTTCGTTAGGCAGAATTTGCTGTGAGGGTGAAAATTTCTGCAGTGAGCGAGCGAAGCGAGCGAACAAAACCTTCCGGGGCAGATCCGACTCGGATAGGTTAGGTTAGAAGCAAACACCAAAAAACTAAGGCAAAACTAAGGCGGGAGCAAAGCTCCCGCCTTAGTCTTCGAGGTTATTTTTTTTTCAGCAACCTAGAAAGTACTCAGCTCAGTAACACAGTAAGTAACGTATAGAATATTACTACTACCTCGATTATATTGAGAGGTTGTAATTATTCCTTCTCTGTTATGCTAAAACAAACTATTGCACATACTTTATGCACATCCAGATTATGCCTCATCATAAATAGGAGCATCGAAATTATGCTCGAATAATATTCGAACAACTCGAAATCTGCCACAAAGAAATATGCTAAAGTTGAGTATGTCACAACAGTTTCTGCACAAAGCCCATTATGACTACATAGTTTATGTTATTCATAAAAGAATTATACCACAACAGAGTGAACCTAATGGGAAAATGTTTATAAATAAACAACTTATTTCAAATAACTTTATGAGTATAGATTAATCTACTTGACGATTTTAGGAGGATAAAATTTCGAAATAAAAATCGTTATGAACATTGTAGGTAGAAGTATAATTTTTAGTAAGAAAAATAGTATGAGAAAATTTTCGGAGTAATGATGATTATGAGCAAAAAACGGTATTAGTAAAAATATTCGAAGAAAAAATTGTATAAGTGCCAATATGGACCCATGTTTTAAAGTCAAACGCGTTTTAATCAACCTCACGTAAGTACTTACTCGTATCCTCATTCATATAGTTCGTATTTCAAGAAATGGTTTGCTCGACTGAGAATCTCAATTTACATAGGTACTTATTTTCGTGACATTAGAGACATACTTTTTTTGTTTCATAACTGAAAAGTACGCACGATGCTGAGTAAAATGGTGTATTACAGTCCATGATCGCATATAAAAATTAGAAGGTACACTTTTACTGCAAATGACCCTTATCTGATTTTACCACGCAACCCTTGTTATCTCTCTTTAATCTGGCGGTGAAGACCTAATAGGCTCTCTGAAACATGTTAATAATGGTGATCTAAGTTCTCAGAAATATGTTGATATTGGAGTCTAAAAGAATACCTACATTTAAACCTGATACAGCAACCCTTTTACTCATAAAAGCTTACAATACATATTTCACTCAATGTATGCTGTGTACCTTTCTTCCAGAAACATATGTCGACGTGACAAATAAGGACAAACGATTAATTAGCAAATGTCAATTTAATAAACGTTCATGAATAAAGCCAATAATATACATAAAAGTCGCATTTAGGTACATTTTACCCCGGAGACGTTTTAAGATTCCTCCCCTCTTTGTATGAGAGTTAAAATTCATATGTTGCTTTTAAAAGGCACTCTTTGCATGCCGTTTGACATTGTCTACCATCTTTGATGTTGGCTTCAAAAGAGTTATTTCTATTGAAACGTTGTTTAGCATACATTATTATTTCCGAAGAGAGATACGCGATAGATTATATGCCGTTATACGGGTACTATGGCGTAAAGCTAATAAAATTTCCCCATGCACGTACAACAGGTCATAAATATGTATACAGATTCTTACCTTACGTATTGAGGTACATTATATTTATATCTTTAACTGTACAGTGTTTCGAAACACAGTAGAAGTAAATAAATATAATCACTTCCGCTTTTAAAATATTATTTGATTGACACTGATTTAAACTTTCACGATTATCAATATGTCAATAATAACTCATTGTAGAAAATAGAAATAGAAATAACTTTATTCGTGATATACACATACACAAAAATCACAATATACGGCAACGAAATATAAAAGCGCGTATGCTACAAAATGGCCTCATATCAGCATGTTGCTGAGCAAATTAAAAAAATACCAGTGATCCTACTTCTTTTTACAGTTTTTTTTATTTATTTATTAAAACAATCCGCATCACTATACAAACAATAAGTTAGGTACTCGTACAGTTACCATAATCAATAATCATCGTCATCATCGCTTCGCTCGTCGCTAGACGCCCACCCAAAACTTGTAAAATGTAAACCAACATGTAATTGGAAGAGCAAGCGAGCTAATTCGCGATACGCCAAGCCCGGGAGCAAGCCCTACCACAAGCTGCCGCTACGTTATTAACACGTGTTTACTTTCTAAGTATACAACCTGCTTGTATAATCCATTTCAAATACGAAGGCCCAATGCCATTCCCGAAGAATCGCCAGGTTGAAGTGGCAGTGGGCTGGCCATATTGCCCGGAGGACCGATGACCGCTGGGGTCGGCGTGTTCTCGAGTGGCGACCACGCACTCCACAAGATGGAGCGACGACCTGGTAAAGGTTGCGGGTATCCAATGGATGCGGACAGCTCACGACCGATCTTTGTGGAACTCTCTGGGGGAGGCCTATGTCCAGCATTGGACGTCAATTGGCTGATGATGACGATGATGATGAATGCCGTTCGAAACTTTTGTCATTTAATTGGTCCACTACAAATTAGCACGTGTCGTACCGATGTATGCAAAAAATATCACGTCACAAAAATGTCTGGCCAGGTACCTTTTGTTATTACTGATCCTATTGTTGACGCCTAATGACTTTGTCAAATGGAATCGGGCCTTCGTATTTGAAATGGACTTTAGTTGCGTAACTTGCGTATTGGAGCGAGTGAGCCGGATAGAAAGTAAGCGCGCGTTAATGACGCCGCGGCAACTCATGGTACGGCTACAGGTAACGTATCCTCTCGAGTTACTCGGAGCTTGTAGGCATGCGTACGGTAAATCTGTTGCTGGGTAATAAAATACGAGAATATCTACAAGAATATTTAAAGGATACTAGCTGGTGCCCGCGACTTTTTCTGCAAACATAGGTGATTATCGCGATAAAAACGAAATAACAAAAGTATTATCAGCCAGGGCCCGTAACTTTCATGCCGATGACATCAATTTGACGTCACGCTCCATTTAGGGTGATCCGAAATAGTTTTATTGTTCGTTATTAATCATTAGTCGTCAATCATTTTAATCATGTACAAATGACTTCAAAAGTAGTATATTTACTCGTGAAATAAATAATTCCTACTTGATACGTGCTGTACGTTAAAGAGGAATTCTGTTTTCTTCTTAATTATTTAAATGTGTTAACAATATCATTTAATAAAATGTATGTATAATATAAACACAAATCAAATAGTTTTATTTATGTTTCACGTATCAAGTAGGTGTTATTTATTTCACGTGTAAATATACTACTTTTGAAGTTATTTGTACATGATTAAAATGATTGACGACTAATGATTAACAATGAACAATAAAACTATTTTGGATCACCCTAAATGGAGCGTGACGTTAAATTGATGTCATCGGCATGAAAATTACGGGCCCTGATTATCACTAAGTGATATATCGTCGGGGAAAATGCAATACCGCATAACTAACAAATTCAATAAGGGTCAATTTGAGTGTCAATTGTTTGATATTTGAACTCTATCTGCTTTGGTAGTTATGCGGTATTGCACTAACCCCGACGATATATCACTTACTTTTGATGTTTCATAGCGTACGGGAGACGCTTATATAAGTGTGTCCCGTACGTAAAATATGAGTGATAATCGTGAAAGTTTAAATCAATATGAGGCTAATGCATTTTGAAGAAGGAAAAATACAAACGCGCTAGATGAGTGAATGCCCTGTTTAAAGATTGTGGATGCTCTAAAGATCCATTTAAGTAATGAATGTAATGATACCTATACTACTCCATACAGTCTGGCAAAAAAAAGAGTAAAAATTAGAAAGTAGCAACATCGTAGTGTCGTCCCTTTCAAATCAATACGCGTGAGAAAACACAATGTTGCCATTTTTCTTCTCTTTTTTGCCAGACTGTACATTCCATTAATGTAAAGGTACAGTCGAGTGCATTAATATATAGACACATTTGTAAGGGATCAGTATGGAGAAGTGTATATATATATTATATTTATACCCTTGACTATACTACTATCTACTATACATTTTGTTTAGAGAAAGAACAAATGCAAACATAGTGATAGCAAAACTATGATACGAGTAGAATCTGTCCCGTTAGCTGCAGCCTTGAACGGTCGCGTGGAAATAGCAAAAGTGCCTCTCGACACAACTCGCTAGATGAGTGCTCTCTGCGCGTTCTGTTTTAAGCTCTATGCTGTCATGTTACTTAAAAAGATCCATTTAAGTACGTAAAAGTACTATGTATTAGTTACTACCGAAAAAGAGCAAATGCAATCTATTATTTTAAAGAAGGAAAATTAAACTCGAGTCAAGACCAGTGCTTGATCAGACTTGACGCAGTAGAATGCTCAAAGCGATCCTATGTCACCCCGTCAAAAGCGGAGATGGCACTCGTTGGGTTTTTAGACGGTAGTGGAGGTCAATGCTCCGTAGTCCGTCATACCTGTCTCACGACAGGATGCGTAAGAACATTTTCCCAACGTAAAAAAAAAGTGCTTGATCAGACCACTGTTCCACCTCTCCGCCACAACTCTCAAGAGGCTGTGGCGGCTGTCACCGACCTTGAAGAGCGTGGCGGCGCAGGACTTGCGCAATATCGCGTGAAAACCGTCCACTTGCGCGTCTGCGAACATGCCTGATGCGCTACAGTACCGCGGCAACCGCAACAATACTCTGAACTTCAATTCTCTTAGGCCCTAAGGTACCCGGGTACATGGGGCCTCGCAAATCTTCCTCCACTTTGACCTGTCCAAGTGTCCAGTGCCTCTGCTTTTGCTCCGCTCCAGGAGATGCCCGCCTCCTTGAATTCGCTGCCTACCGAGCGCCGCCACGTGTGCATTGGTCTTCCTCGACGAATACTCTGAACGCGTCATTATATTGCACTCGTATCATTCAGCGTGCGCTGCGTGCACCAAGTCCATAGGCTATGTTATTAACAAATGATTTATCGGATCAAAGGAGTGCAGTATTTATTGCACTCAAAACCGATGCAAGCCCGTTTCCCGTTAGCTACAGCCTTGACCAGCCACGCGGCAATAGCAAAAGTGCCACTTGACACAACTTTAGCTAGGTGAGTGCCCTGCGCGCGCTCTGTTTAAGGCTCGTCAATGCTCTCTAATATTGTTTAAATTCTCTATTTACATCTGCTACTTGAATCTGAATTTACTGTATTTAGCCCTCTGTATCATAGTGTTGTTGTAAAACCATTCATAAATTTTATTAGAAGTTTTTAAACTTGTTTTGGTGCATTGTAGCTTGTAGTAGGCACCTATACATACTGATGAATGGTCAAAACATTTCTGCAATCTCCAAGAGATGGCGTTACATGCTCAAACTCGACATTTGGTTAATGTTTCGGAAAATCCATGCATATCCATGCAAAAATGTATGCATACTTATTTCTAAAAATCTTTAAAAAATATGAATTCATTTTTCTAGTGCCCGAAATTGCTTAGAACGTTAAGCTAAAAGTATTGTATTTGAGTATAATTTTTTGTATTTCTCAAAGAATGAAGGGAAAAAAATTGACCCATACCTACCTAGTATGGATTAGTTTTTTTCCTTCATTTTTTCAGTCCATAATAATACTTAAAAATGAGAAATTAACTTTGTTGTTTTAATATGTTCTATCCAAAGTTTGAAAATTTTAAATCGGTGATCTTGAGGATACATGGTTAAACTTTCGTGAGTCATAGTAACTATAATGAAATGGTTAAACTCACGTGCATTTAGTCACTACGCGTGACATGTACCAGTATACTCCTCGCTCTCGAGTCGCTTGGCGTGAACGCGGGGTCAGTGCTTGACAATGGAGACCTAGGCTCTCCGAACATATCGCGCGTGGTGACTAAATCATCATCATCAGCCTATGATAGTCCACTGCAGGACGTAGGCCTTTCCTATTAACTATGAGTATAGACGCATTAGGAGGTAAATGCGCATAATCGCCACGCTGGGCAAGCGGATTAGCGATCGCAGTAACGTGTCCACTATGATGACGCTGCTGCCCATCATCAATCTTTTATCAAATAGTGGTCAGTGACATTTCAATCCCTTAGTCGACTCTTACGACACCCGCAGGAGGAGTTGAGGTGGTGACAAATGTATTCTTACTGCCGTCACCACACGGCACGGCACGGTGACTAAATATGTGAGTTTAACCGTTTAATTATATTTACATCGATGTTAGAAGTATTTTAAATAGAGATAAGTAAACTATTCATATGCCCAAGGGCCAAACTTATACACACGTTAGTTGAGTACGGTTAGTTAATGAATTGTACAGATTTGTTAATAAAGATACCTATTAAAAACAATAAAAAAACTGAACTGCCTATATTATGCATGCATTATGCATTTTGTATCAAGTTAGCCTTGATCGCGCGCGTAAAAATAGCAAAAGTGCTACCTATCGATAAAACTTTCCAGATAAGTGACCTCTATTTAAAGTGGGTCAAAACATTAATTTATATACCTACATAAAATTAATTTAGTATTCATTAAACTTACTGCGATCTACCAGAGATTTTTATTAATCAAGAATTTGAAACTCTGAAGCGGCAGATGCCAGAAAACCAAACTTTGCAGGCTGCGTAGAATATCGGCCGAGCGTAGCGAGGTTGAATAGAGATACGAAGCCTGCAAGTTAGGTTTATAAGCGAGGCAAGTAGTATAGTGCTTAGCTAAAACTTGCAATAGTTGCAATGAAATAAAAAAAAACACAGTACGAAAATACTGAGTCTACAATTTACCACTTACGTGTCAGTATAATCTGTTTAATGTGTAATCTTTTACCCGTAACATTAACGTAGTTTTATTTAAGTTATTAGTTTTGAAGTGTTACTGACCATTCTTTGATAAAGAACTGATGATAGGCAGCAGCGTCATCATAATGGCCATATTACTGCGATCGCCAATCCGCTTGCCTAGAGTTGCGATTATGGGCGTTTAGATCCTAATGCGTCTATACGCATAATTAGTTAATAGAAGAGACCTAAGTCCAGCAGTGGACTAACGTAGGCTGTTGATGTGAAGTTATTTGTTTACGGTTTAATAACAAAATGTTGCCGTGTGGTGACGGCAGTAAAAATACATTTGTCACCACCCCAACTCCTCCTGCGGGTGTCGTAAGAGTCGACTAAGGGATTGAAGTGTCATTGACCATTCTACAAGATTAATGATGGGCAGCAGCGTCATCATAGTGGACACATTACTGCGATCGTCAATCCGCTTGCCCAGCGTGGCGATTATGGGCATTTACCTCCTAATGCGTCTATACGCATAGTTAATAGGAGAGGCCTACGTCCCAGTGGACAAACATAGGCTGATGATGAACAAAATGTTGTGTCACTTTTCAAAAGAAGGTTTTTCTTACGGTACTTAGCAAGTAAATGAAATTATATTGCAAAACAAGTTCAGTCGTCATCATCAAACCAGCGACAGTACTTCAGGGTCCGATTTGATGTACGTGTCAACAATACATCGCGAATTTGAGAAAACAATTTAAAACATCGCGTCCAGCCGGTTATTAATTTTGCTTAGCTCTAAAAGTGCTTGTAAAACGTAGATTTCAGTAACAAATGACCGTAGATCAGCTTAGAACAAAGCCGGCTAAGGGCACTTATCCAGCAAGCTGTGTCGAGTGGCACTTATGCTACTTTCGCGCGGTCAAGGCTGGAGCTAACGGGACACGAAATATGTCATAGCTTTGCCTGTACTTTTAATACAATACAATAACTCTTTATTGCATTCCAAAGATAAATCCAAAACAAAAAACCGGCCAAGTGTGAGTTGGACTCGCGCGCGAAGGGTTCAGTACCATTAATCAATTTATTATTAAAAAAATACAGTTAAATCAACCTACCTCAAAAACTATAGGAGATAATTTAATCAAACCAAAAATCGTTGATAGAGTTTATTAATGTGCATAACATATATTTTTTTTAGAATAACAAAGAGATTTATAAACCTTGATATCATTTTCAAAGACCTTTCTATTAATACCCCGCACGCTTATATACAACCACCCCAATGGTTTTTTTTACAATTTAGTATCATAATCCTGTAGCGGTTCATACAACACTTATCCTTACCAAATTTCGTTACAGTAGCATTTATAGTTTCCGAGTAAATCGGCTGTGACAGACGCACAGACGAACAGACGGACAGACGGACATGACAAATCTATAAGGGTTCCGTTTTTGCCATTTTGGCTACGGAACCCTAAAAATAAAAGTACATGTTTGAAAAAGGTAAGCAAAAGGGGCGGTCTTATCTTTAATATTACAAGTACCTTTTTTGTGGGGAAATGCGTTACGCATACCATGCGGGCGCGGGGCTTAGACCCGGGTGATTGTGGGACTCCCAGGGCTAATGAGGCCCTGGTGTACCGTCTAAAACCCTACGGTCTTCCAGCTCGAAATCCAATATTACTACCTACCTCAATCTGAACTCTCAGGCTTCGTTGCATTATCATGGTACTACGTTGATTTATCTAAGAATAGCCCTTGATATTTATTATTTCATCTGCTTTAGGTGGCTTATGATGGTCCCGTTTTATCCATTTATCGTGCTATTGTGTCACTTTTGCACTTGCATAGGTACTTGTTGGAACATCGATAACTTACGTTCTATTCGAATTTCATACAATATTATGCCACTGGTATTTTTTTTATTCAAATAGGTGGTATACGACAGCTTGGTACCTATTCAGCCACCAAATAGATTTTTTGCTGTCATAGATAAAGTTATATATATACTTCGTTTTTTTTAGCATTAGAAAGACCTTTGCCGAACGAGATATAAGGTTTTTTTACAGGCAAATTCTGCGGATCGAACAGTAAATACGAGTTATTAAATATCTCGAATTTATTATCATGCTATATTAATACACATTACTCAGTGTTGTGAACAGAAATAAGAAACATAATGTTAGTTCATTTATATTCTAAGATGAAAAGATAATAATTTTAATAAATAGCGTTTGCAATTTTTCATGGAAAGGTTGTACATTAAAAAACCTAAAGAGGCAGAGTTCTCACACAATTTTAAAATGTCACTGTCTGTCATTCAACTTCATATTGTTGTCGGTTGAGTCGGTTGTGTTTTATATTGTTGTTAGCTTACTTAAAGATTGTTGTTATCGTTTTTGTTCAATTTCGTTATTAATTGTTGATCTATTTAGATATTTTGTTTGTTGGTGCACATTTAAAATGGATGAAAGCAAAATCCTGTGACTACCAGTGAAAAGCGGATGGTGGTGAATATTTACAAATTAAGAAATGTGCCATAGAAAGGAATATCCCACTAAATCGGAACGTGTGAAAAAGACTGCTGAGACTGCTGGCATATCGTTGGCTACGGTATATAACATTTTAAAAGAATATAATTTTTTAAATGAAATTAGATAATGTAATAGATAACACTGTGGAAAAAATTATTATAAACGTTGGTGGTTCCGAGTCCTAGGATTCTTCCACTGACAGTGAATAAAACTATGTATGTCATCTGAGTTTTATTTTCTAATTTGTTACCAAATGCAAACTACATTAGAGCGTCCCAGACCGCCTATGGACGTAGTTACACAATAACGTTCCAACCCACATGACTTTGACATAAAAATTGATGACTTTTGTAGTTGACAGAAAGTTTAGATTTTAATGACAAACTCATGTGGGTTGAAACGTTATTGTGTAACTACGTCCCTATAATGGCGACAAATACTAAACGACGTTGCCGATGCGTAGGGTTGTCTTAGTACTGTTATCTGCCCAGTCTTTATGACACCGTGTCCGCTTTTATACCGATAGTTTTAATCCTTAAATGCATGACTTTTAAAAGTATTGGGAGTGCATAATGTAAGCCAGATTAAATATGCAAATATTATTAAATTTTAGATTGTAAACTTCATTAAATTCAGTAAATGTAAAATCGGTAATATATTAGTTACAAATAAAAAAAAATACTTTGTTAAAAACCGCCAAACACTAAACGAAAACTTTCAATATAAATATCTTTTTTCTAAATTGCCGCCATCTTGCTTATAAAACACTTATAACTTTTTTAAATACAGTTTTGCCAACAAATTAATAATAAATGTGAAAACTATGCGTTCAGCTATCGGTAAATATCAAATGATATGTATATACATAAGATCCGAGAAATTCAGTGGTATCGGCCGAAATCGAAGAAGGAAGGTTTACGACCACTGCTTCTTTGTTCACTCGTTTGACAGATAATTCTAATCTTAAATAAAACGAAGTATAATTGTGCACAGTCACATACATAACTTAAATTTAATAACATCGATAATCTATGTTCTATAGGAATTTCATACAATATTAATCCACTGGTGTTATTTTTTATTTAAATAGGTGGAATAATTACAACTTGGTATACTTATATTCAACCGCTAACTTGATTTTTTGCTGTAATGTATACATAAGGTTATATATGCGACTATGCATAATTAGGCATTATGCGCGAGTCACATAAATAACTAATAAGGATCCTATTTAAATCTAACCTACTTTAACACACGACACAACACACGTTGAAAAGTTGAATTGTATGGAGCCCTCGACCGTTCCAGTTGTTATAATTCGCTTTAAACCCGCCTTTATAATCCCTTCTCAAGTGAGTTTTGTTTCCCGGCTAACTAGAGTAACTAGGGCACCATTGTTCGATACTGAATGGACCGCCGTTTTATAGGTTTTATTTAGCATAATGCTTACTTTGGACAGTTTGGAATGCTGAGGTTTGAATCGATGTTTTATATGGTTTACGAACTTGATTCTCATAAATTATTTACAAAATTCGCTTACATGTAAATATTTTTTTATTTCAACTTAATACTTACTTTTATATAAACTTACAGCCGTATTCATAAAAAGTTAGAGGACTGTTGAAGGGTCCTTCAGAGACGGATGTCAAAAAACGTTATTCATAAACGTCAAATAGCGCTAATCAGTCCCTCAACAGTTCATTATCTCATGCTCAAGTTACGAGCTCGTGCACCCTACTTTATCTCCTCATTAAGCCTTATTTTACAAGATGGCGGCCAGAATATCGAACAGCTGTTTTTGACATCAGCGCAAGTCGAGATGTTTTTAACTGGATCCGCGCCTGGCCGAAGGTTTGAGCTAATCAGCCAAGTTTTTCTTATTCTTGATTATACATTCACATGCATTGATTTTTACGATAGACTCTTTTGTAATGTAAAATAAGAGTAATAACATATAGCTACAGCTACAAAAAGTATGTCAGTGGTTAAAAAAGCTTTTACGCAACTGTCGTCATGCGTAGAAATACATATCTAATTTAACCTATACACCGGTGCAGAAAATTCTTTCAGACTCCTAAGTGGTGAAGTCGCCATCAGATATATTGAGAAAATGAATGTACTTACGTGAACCAATTTCCGTGACAGTATATTTAACAGCAGCCGATTAAAAATGCCGTGTGGTGACGGCAGTATGAATACCTACATTTGTCACCACCCCAACTCTTTGTGTGGGTGTCGTAAGATTCGACTAAGGACTATTATTTGATAGAAGATTGATGATGGGCAGCAACGTCATAATAGTGGACACGTTACTGCGATCGCCAACCCGCTTGGCCAACGTAGCGATTATGGGCATTTACCTCCTAATGCGTCTATACGCACAGTTAATAGGAGAGGCCTACGAGCAGTGGACTGAAATAGGCTGATGTGTGTGTGAATAAAAAATATGTAGGTTCTTCGAGAGGCATACAAGCACACCAACTTAGCAGTTATTATTAGCTATGGTACTTACATATAGCTCTATATTGGAGCATTTAACTAACCAGAGAACACAATAAACAGTCATACAGTATGCTCATATGCTTTGGTAGAAAAGAAAGCCTGTCAATGGTTACTCCAGTTGGTTGAATCCTCTACTAAGGGGATTTAAATAGGCAATCAAAGAAACTTGCATGTAATAAAAAAATAATATATATTGAAAGTCAAAAAATTTAACAATCCAGTGAATGAAATATAACTATGACAATAATACTCGTAGAATAATTGATTCTGTCCATGACATTCTCATGCTTTTCATTTGCATTCATTTTTGATCAGGATTTTATGCAGCTGTATGGAATCTCTACAGCAGTTATATCAGCTGTCAGCTGTGCACATTCTGGCTTCAAATTCTGAAATTAAAAACAACTGATTAGAGTATATAGTTGCATTTTGATATTGTTAACTTGTGCCTGTTAAGGCAAAACTAATAAGCCTTATTTTGAATACATAATGCCTAGCTTTTTAATTAAATTATGCACAATATACATCCATTGTACAATGAGCAAAAATAATACAGTCAAATCAATGTTCAGGAAATTAAATTTAAAAAAATGTACCTAAATTATTAACCAAAATTTAATTTCGTATAAATTCGTCATCAATGTGATTACAAAAGTAATAAACAAAAATTCCCTTTCAACTTCTTGTACTCCCAAAGACCATGACCGCTGGTTAGAAATTGATACTTACTGTTTCGACACCAGTGCTTCTGCCAGTTGGACGGCCGGAGGCTACCCCTCATGTTACTCCACGGGCTGAGGCTTCTTGGTCTAAATTCTGACTTGTTTGCCGCTGAAGTTCCTATTTCAATCTGAAAAATTACATACATGTTAATGATCAAATGTTTCTTTAAACTACTTTTTTCCCTAAGTTAGATATGCCTTTTGTATGATATGATAACATTCCATGTAGCTTTTCATCTATTAGCTACATTTCAAGGATTATAAAGCAACCATAATTATTATTATCTATGAAATTTTATTATAAATACATTTGTTATGTTGCATAAATGCAATCCTGTCTTAACCCTTGATAGGGCACAGGTCTCAAAAACAACCACCACTGTGACAGTCTTTTTGTTGTATTTTTTTCTTAAGCATAATTTTTTGTACTATGGGATGGATAGAGGCTTGAATCCAGGATTGTTTTGAGTCTTGCCTGTTAAAGGGTTAACTATCTTCCCTTACACCCGTGAAACATCAAATTAAAGTATAAATATAACTATTATATAAAATATGGCACATTTTGGATATTATGTTGAAACCATCTACCACTTTTTCATATAGTTGCCATTTCAATGTATATGTACCTAAATATTAATTTCATTATCTTTGAACTTAAGCTTTCCATATACTTGATTAGAACATTAAACCTACAGTCATTACTTTTTGATTTAGCACAAATGCATGTATGTATGAAATGTAGGTATGCAAAGTAAGGAAGTGTCTCACAGAAAAACAAATATAATAGCCTACCAATATACAATAATAACCTTAAAACTCGATGCACATACCTACACATGAATACAAACAATGACTTACCGCGTTTTTATTTTCCATCCAAAACACTTTCTTTTGCTAATTCTTGTAGCAACATGCGTAATAAAAATCGTTGAAAAGTTACAAGTAATAATTTCATAAACTTGTTATAAGTCCGTACAGAGCATAATTAAATCACATGTTTTTTACGTATCTTATCTTCTACGGTCCAATTTTCATTTCGTATCCTTGAATTCACTTTTAAGAATGAAATACATCATAAAATTGCAAGTCGTAACATAAAATTTGCAATTTCCACTAACATAACAATGGCGCCATCCGATCATAAGCTGTCAAATTAAAAAAAAAAGTAGTGATGTGCTTACATTTTTGAGCCATATTTGTCAAGACGGCAACATAAGAAATCCAATCGGTAAATTAACGGCTTATTAGTTAATATAGGTTTAGTGAGCGTTTATGAATCAACATTTAGATAAACAGTTCATTAGGCTTAATCAGTGTATTAGTTAATGAACAGATCAAACCTCCATTAAGGAATTTTTATGAATACGGCTGTTAGACAATACACTTTCAACCGTATTCATAAAAATTCCTTAATGGAGGTTTGATCTGTTCATTAACTAATACACTGATTAAGCCTAATGAACTGTTTATCTAAATGTTGATTCATAAACGCTCACTAAACCTATATTAACTAATAAGCCGTTAATTTACCGATTGGATTTATTATGTTGCCGTCTTGACAAATATGGCTCAAAAATGTAAGCACATCACTACTTTTTTTTTTAATTTGACAGCTTATTATCGGATGGCGCCATTGTTATGTTAGTGGAAATTGCAAATTTTATGTTACGACTTGCAATTTTATGATGTATTTCATTCTTAAAAGTGAATTCAAGGATACGAAATGAAAATTGGACCGTAGAAGATAAGATACGTAAAAAATATGTGATTTAATTATGCTCTGTACGGACTTGTAACAAGTTTATTACTTGTAACTTTTCAACGATTTTTATTACGCATGTTGCTACAAGAATTAGCAAAAGAAAGTGTTTTGGATGGAAAATAAAAACGCGGTAAGTCATTGTTTGTATTCATGTGTAGGTATGTGCATCGAGTTTTAAGGTTATTATTGTATATTGGTAGGCTATTATATTTGTTTTTCTGTGAGACACTTCCTTACTTTGCATACCTACATTTCATACATACATAATAATAATAATAATAATAATAATCAGCCCCGATGACGTAAGCTGTGCCATCCGACCTGCCCAGAACTGGAAAAGTCCTGGACCGGACGGATTGCACAACTTCTGGCTAAAATGGTTTCGGTGCTCCCACTCGCGATTGGCAGCGCAATTCCAACAAGCCATTGAGCGTGGTTCCCTGCCTCCTTCCTTAACAACAGGTGTAACTTTCCTGCTCTACAAGTCCGGTAGTACCATGGAACCGAAAAACTACCGACCCATCACGTGCTTGCCTACACTCTACAAGCTCCTTACATCCATTTTGAGAGCAAAAATTAACACGCATATTGTTGCGAACAATGTTCTGGCCTCCGCTCAAAATGGATGTAGGGTTGGGTCCCGTGGTACTAAAGAGCTCCTCCTCATCGACATGACCATTTGCCAGCAAGTCCGGCGTAACAAAGGGGCCCTCTCCGCCGCTTGGATTGACTACAAGAAGGCCTATGATTCGGTGCCTCACTCATGGTTGAGGAGGGTCTTGGAGCTGTATAAAGTTGATGCAGCTTTAAGATCCTTTCTTGACACGTGTATGGGGCAGTGGACCACAGTCCTTCGTCAACCAGGAGGCGGGGATGACCCCTCTGGCCCGCAGGACTTCATAAGGATCGAGCGAGGAATATTCCAGGGTGACAGTCTGAGTCCCTTATGGTTTTGCCTAGCTCTGAATCCCCTCAGCACCCTGCTGAAGGATTCAGGACTAGGTTGCCGGCTTCGGAGAGAGGGTGAAGTCATTTCTCACCTTCTGTATATGGATGATCTCAAATTATTTGCGCCAAATTGCCAAGACTTGTTGGAACTACTGCGAACCACAGAAGTTTTCAGTAGTGCCATCAATATGGAGTTTGGTGTCGATAAGTGTGCGGTTATGCATGTGCAGCGGGGGAAAGTAGTAAATTCAACAAATTTACAGCTTTCTGAGACAATGTCGTTCAGATCTATCTCGGAAGCAGAAACCTATAAATACCTTGGTATGTCACAGTCTTTGGGTATTGAAGATATGGGAATTAGAGAGGCGGTGAAAGAGCGCTTTTTCAGCCGGCTCACAAAAGTACTTAACAGTCTTTTGTCAGGAGGCAACAAAGTGCGCGCCTTCAACGCCTGGGTAATACCCATACTCACATACTCCTTTGGCATACTAAGGTGGACTCAGACCGAGCTGGACGCCCTGGATCGAAGGGTCCGTACACTGCTCACCACACATCGAATGCTACACCCGCGCTCATCAGTTATGAGATTGTACATCCCGCGGAGATGTGGGGGCCGCGGCTTCTTAAATGCCAAAAACCTCCACAACCACGAGGTGTACAATCTTAGAAACTATTTTCTTAACAATGAGTGCGGGATGCATCGTGATGTGGTGGCAGTAGACCGGAACTTCACGCCGCTCTCCTTGGCAAAAGAGAACTGGCGCAGACCTGTGGTACTAAGCACCGAGGACCGCAAGGCGGTATGGAAGAGCAAGGAGCTACACGGGCGGTTCTACAAGGCCCTCACGGGACCTGACGTAGATCTGCTCGCGTCGGTGAACTGGCTACGATTCGGTGACCTCTTCGGAGAAACCGAGGGTTTTGCCTGTGCAATTGCTGACGAGGTTATCATGACGAATAACTACCGGAAATATATCCTGAAAGACGGCACGGTCGACGTTTGTCGGGCATGCCGCCGTCCCGGAGAGTCACTCAGGCATATTATTTCCGGTTGTTCTCAGATTGCTAACACCGAGTACTTGCACAGACATAACCTCGTAGCCAGTATTATACACCAGCAGCTTGCTCTTCGATACGGCCTTGTGGACGTCGAAGTGCCATACTATAAGTACACAACTGCACCAGTTCTCGAAAATGGTCGTGCCACGCTCTATTGGGATCGACCTATCATCACGGACAGGACTATTGTAGCCAATAAGCCTGATATCGTGCTGGTAGATCGATCGCAGCGCCGGGCTGTGCTCGTCGACGTCACCATCCCCCATGATGAGAATCTCGTGAAGGCCGAAAAGGACAAGTCCAGTAAGTACCTAGACTTGGCCCACGAGATAACCGCCATGTGGGATGTTGACTCGACGATCATAGTCCCGATAGTCGTTACAGCGAACGGTTTAATAGCGAAGAGTCTCGACCAACACCTTAAGAGTCTCTCGCTAGATGGCTGGATCAAGGGTCGGATACAGAAGGCGGTAGTCCTGGACACGGCGCGGAGAGTCCGTCGGTTCCTCTCTCTGCGACCTTAACCACCGGCAGCTTGGGCCCGCCCCGTTGCCGGCGGCACCCTAGTTTAGGTTTTTTATAAAGTGTTTATATTTTGTATTGTTTTTGTATGTTGTATTGTATTTTAATTTTATATTCATTTTATAAAAATCCTAAACTAAGATAAAAGTTGAATAAAGAGATAATAATAATAATAATAAATCTTTATTGCCACACCTTAAATAATCAAGTTATACAAAATCAAAACTGTTTAAACTAAGATATATGCATACATGTTCATTTGTGCTAAATCAAAAAGTAATGACTGTAGGTTTAATGTTCTAATCAAGTATATGGAGAGCTTAAGTTCAAAGATAATGAAATTAATATTTAGGTACATATACATTGAAATGGCAACTATATGAAAAAGTGGTAGATGGTTTCAACATAATATTCAAAATATAGCATCTATAATAGTTATATTTATACTTTAATTTGATGTTTCATGGGTGTAAGGGAAGATAGTTAACCCTTTAACAGGCAAGACTCAAAACAATCCTGGATTCAAGCCTCTATCCATCCTGTAGTACAAAAAATTATGCTTAAGAAAAAAATACAACAAAAAGACTGTCACAGTGGTGGTTGTTTTTGAGACCTGTGCCCTATCAAGGGTTAAGACAGGATTGCATTTATGCAACATAACAAATGTATTTATAATAAAATTTCATAGATAATAATAATTATGGTTGCTTTATAATCCTTGAAATGTAGCTAATAGATGAAAAGCTACATGGAATGTTATCATATCATACATAAGGCATATCTAACTTAGGGAAAAAAAGTAGTTTAAAGAAACATTTGATCATTTACATGTATGTAATTTTTCAGATTGAAATAGGAACTTCAGCGGCAAACAAGTCAGAATTTAGACCAAGAAGCCCCAGCCCGTGGAGTAACATGAGGGGTAGCCTCCGGCCGTCCAACTGGCAGAAGCACTGGTGTCGAAACAGTAAGTATCAATTTCTAACCAGCGGTCATGGTCTTTGGGCATAAGTACAAGAAGTTAAAAGGGAATTTTTGTTTATTACTTTTGTAATCACATTGATGACGAATTTATACGAAATTAAATTTTGGTTAATAATTTAGGTACATTTTTTTTAATTTAATTTCCTGAACATTGATTTGGCTGTATTATTTTTGCTCATTGTACAATGGATGTATATTGTGCATAATTTAATTAAAAAGCTAGGCATTATGTATTCAAAATAAGGTTTATTAGTTTTGCCTTAACAGGCACAAGTTAACAATATCAAAATGCAACTAAAGCTTGAACACGCCAAAATTGAGGCACACAAATAGTCATAAAAAATTAATTTGAGAGTGAAAGGCTACATTATGTTTCACATGTTCAATGACAAATTTAACGTAGTTTAAAATAACATTTTCTATTTTAGTTATTGTCTACACCGTAAGCCATACTTCTAACTTTCTTGCGTATACGTCTCATAGGACTTTGCACCATCTCGTTAGGACACCGTTTTGACGCCCATGTTCATATTTTTTATAGCTCGGGGACTGATTTTACTTCTCCGCCTTTCTTTTTTAAAATTCCCTTCATTATACTCCAGTACTCTTCAACAGGCCGCAGTTCTGGACTATTTGGCGGGTTGCGTAATTTTGGTACCACTCAATCCTCCTTGTGCTGTACCATTCCATCACTGGTTTTGCGTAGTGACAACTGGCCAAATCTGACCAAAACAGCGGCGGTGAGTCGTGCTTTCTTATAAGAGGCAGGAAACGTTTCTGTAAACACTCTTTTTGATAAATTTCGCCGTTTATTGTCCCGGTGGTAATAAACGAGCGACTTCTTTTCCCACAGCTGCATATTGCTTGCCAAAGAAGGTATTTTTTGAGAATTTCGAAAACTTTTTCAATTTACATTCTTCAGGAGCATCTGTTCGACTTAGACTGGTATAAAACTCTTGCCCAGGTATTTGTTTAAAATCAGCTTTTACATATGTTTCGTCGTCCTTGACAACGCATGTAAATTTCGTAATGAATTTCTCATAAAGTTTTCGTGACCGTTTCCTTGCGGATGAGTTCTGTTTCGAATTTCGATCTGGTGCGGCCTGGGCTTTAAAACTTCTTAGTCCAGCCCTACGTTTTATTTTTTGAACATAGGACTGAGGACATCTTCACTTTCTTGGCCACATCACGAGAAGACATCTTTGGATTTGAGGCGAAAATCCTAACAATACTCTCGTTCCTTTTTTTTATTCTTCATACTCTGCACCCTCCACTTCCTGGCTATCTATCTATTGTCAAGTGTTCACGGAACTTCTTTAATACGCGAAAAAACCGCAGATTGGGGATATTTTAGTCTTTTCGCGATATCTCTATATCTCAGTGTTGAATTTTTGACGTATTTGTGCAAAGTACGTTCGCGTTTTTTGTGTTGTTTGCTCGATATTTTGACAACGAATAATTATACGAAAACAATTTTTTTATATGTTTTTGGGCAGGTTCTTGTGATCAAAAAGATGCTTTAAAAGTTTCTATACCTCCATTTTTCCAATAGATATAAACGATTTTACATGCCTCAATTTTGGCGTGTTCAAGCTTTATATACTCTAATCAGTTGTTTTTAATTTCAGAATTTGAAGCCAGAATGTGCACAGCTGACAGCTGATATAACTGCTGTAGAGATTCCATACAGCTGCATAAAATCCTGATCAAAAATGCAGGGAGCATGAGAATGTCATGGACAGAATCAATTATTCTACGAGTATTATTGTCATAGTTATATTTCATTCACTGGATTGTTAAATTTTTTGACTTTCAATATATATTATTTTTTTATTACATGCAAGTTTCTTTGATTGCCTATTTAAATCCCCTTAGTAGAGGATTCAACCAACTGGAGTGACCATTGACAGGCATTCTTTTCTACCAAAGCATATGAGCATACTGTATGACTGTTTATTGTGTTCTCTGGTTAGTTAAATGCTCCAATATAGAGCTATATGTAAGTACCATAGCTAATAATAACTGCTAAGTTGGTGTGCTTGTAGGCCTGTCGAAGAACCTACATATTTTTTATTCACACACACATCATCAGCCTATTTCAGTCCACTGCTCGTAGGCCTCTTCTATTAAATTAACTGTGCGTATAGACGCATTAGGAGGTAAATGCCCATAATCGCCACGTTGGCCAAGCGGGTTGGCGATCGCAGTAACGTGTCCACTATGATGACGTTGCTGCCCATCATTAATCTTCTATCAAATAATAGTCCTTAGTCGAC